>JAKUCV010006750.1:97514-226727 GCA_028386065.3 Turnera subulata | reverse complement strand
TTGGTGGGTTGTGGTCTGGTTGGGATTAGTGGGGGACAATGGTGGGCATCATCATCATCATTGGTCCACCACTATGGCCATTAGTGTTATACTTTTGCATTATGGATGTGTGGGGATTTTTGTATTGTGATCAGATCACACTACTCCCTTACTCACGTTTTGGCTCCCTTCCTCTGGCCTTGTGCTTTTGGTTTTTCAGACCTCACATTCTCCTCACCATCCTCTTCACTTTGTGAAAGAGAAGAATTAAAACACACACCCAAAACACTTAGCTTCCGGTTTACTGCTGCTAGCACCCAGTCCGAGAGTGCTCGAGGTTTGATTCGTAGGACGATTTCAAGCCAATCACGGTTCGTGTGGATACCGTAGAGGAGCTAGGCTGTTGTCAAGCTCTCACTGATTCTACCCAGCTATTAGGTGAAAGATCCTAATCTTCCAGGTACGAAATCTTTATTATACGGTTTATGATGCATCACTTGGTTCTTGGTTAAGTTTCCTTGCTTCCGCTGTGCATTTGATGTTGTTTATGAGTGTCATAATAGCTCTAGGGAAACTTAGATCCCACACCTATCTTACCTACTTGCACTACACCCGTGTCCAGTCCAGATTCAAACACTAGACTCCTATCTCGTCGTGCCATCTTCTCACCCCCAGGCCTGAACCTAGACAATACAACACCGTCGTCTACTTCTCCACCTATTGTCACTGCACCTATACCCGTACCAACTACACCATGCAAAATGACCCTCAGGAAGAATCCAAAACCTGTCACTCGCTACTCTCCCTCCAATTAACTTACCCATATTCCAACACTACCAACTGAGCCAACGAATTTTACCGATGCCAACAGGAGCAAAGTCTGGCGCGATGCTATGCAAGATGAGTTCAATGCCTTGCTTAGGAACAAGACTTGGACATTGGTTCCTTACTACAAAGTAATGAACATTGTCGGGAACAAGTGGGTTTACCGGATCAAGAGGAAAGCCAATGTCGAGATAGAACGCTATAAAGCGAGGCTTGTAGCGAAAGGCTTCCATCAAAGAGAAGGGGTAGACTACTTTAAGATTTTCAGCCCGGTGGTGAAGCCAACAACAATTCGAGTGGTCCTTGGTCATGCAGTTTCTCAAAAATGGGTTGTTCATCAAGTATGAAATGCCTTCTTGCATGGGGTTTTAGACGAAGAGGTGTACATGGCCCAGCCACAGGGTTTTATTGCTCGTAACAAACCCACACATATTTGTCGTCTGCTTAAGTCTCTCTACGGTTTAAAGCACGCACCCAGGGCCTGGTATACACGGTTCAGTGATTATCTTGTCACATGTGGGTTTACCATTTCACAGGCAGATTCGTCTCTATTAATATATAGACATGGCAATGTCACTGCTTACATCTTTATTTATGTCGATGACATACTGGTCACTGGCAATGACCCTCTTTTTGTTCGGACACTTATTGGCTGCCTTGGGGATGAATTTTCCCTACGAAACCTTGGTCGGATGAAATTTTTTCTGGGATTAGAAGTGAATTATGTGGCAGATGGGGTTATTATCACACAACGCAAATACATTACTGATTTGCTGCGCAAAGTAGGAATGCTAGACTGCAAGTCGGTGCAGACACCGGCATCCACCTCGAAGAAGTTACGAAGTACAGATAATGATGACTTTGGTGATCCAACACGGTATCGTCAAATTGTGGGATCTTTGCAGTATTTGGGACTTACACGGCCAGACATCGTCTATGCCGTGGGGAGAGTGAGTCAGTTCATGCATCAACCTCAGAATGATCACTTTGTGGTAGTCAAACGAATCTTGCGGTATTTGAAGCACACGATCCACATGGGACTTCTTCTGCAGCATCATACTTCTTCTTCCTTGCATGTTTACACGGATGCCGATTAGGGCAGCAATCTGGATGATAGGCGCTCCACGGGAGGCTATCTGGTTTTTCTCAATCGCAATCTTGTCTCCTGGGCTTCGAGAAAGCAGAAAAGTGTTGCGAGGTCCTCCACAGAGGCTGAATATAAAGCTCTTGCGGATGGAAGTGCTGAATTAATCTGGGTTACATCTCTACTGGCTGAGTTGGGAATTGCGCATGTTATTCCGGTGTTATGGTGTGATAATATAGGTGCAACTTATCTCAGTCACAATCCAGTGCATCATATGTGTACCAAGCATATTGAACTGGACTATCATTTCGTGAGGGAGCAGGTGGCACGCAAGTAGCTGTGTATTCAGTTTGTTAATAGTGAAGGCCAGCTAGCGGATGTGCTAACAAAACCATTGTCTTTGACGTTGTTCCAACGGCTTCGGGACAAACTCAACCTCAGCCAAAGCCCGGTTTCGTTTGAGGGGGAGTGTGAGCACAGAATATGTCTTTGAATAACCACAATTGTAATATGTGATAGGAGTGAGTTTAGTATTGTAGTAGGGCCAAACTTCTATATCGTGTCAATCTTTGATACTTGTACCTGATCTGTTGTACTATATTACTTCTATATAATACACGTGAGGCATCACGTTAATGTGTGCCTGACAAAAACCCTAAACACATATTTGTGTATATGCCATGGACCTGCTCATTATCTTCCCACCCTACCTGAGAAGAGTCCTAAAAATATATTCTAAAGAACAATAACAAACGTTCTAAGAGTTTGGGAGTTTCGGAAACCGAATTTTTACATGATAATAGGATAGAAATTCGTTATGAAATTAGTATGGTTAGGTAAGAAATTTGCAAACTATTTCGTTAAACATGTTGACTTGACACGACACATAAATGTACAGATTAGATTGTAGGTTGACCCGATATTTAATTTGTTCATGACCCAGTCTAGTATGTATACATGCAGTCAACTCGATTTCGCTTATAAATCCTTTTTCGGATTACATCCATTATCTCGAGTTTGAGATCAAACGAATCCATTAACACAAATAATTCATGAAGAAAATGGAGTTTTCCTTATTAGAGAAATATTATTAGAGAATAATATTTTTATTTAGCATATGAAAAATTAATTATGTAAGGATTTGCTTAAATATTTACAATAGATGTGAATGAACAAAACTCAAAAAAAATCACTTATGAAATTCGTTTAGACGTAATCCTCAACGGGTCTATTCACTCACACATACAATGGCCCATTTGAAAGCCACACGGGTCTGATCTGGATCCTCTTGGCGACAGACCAACAACCTTTTATTTGATTAAACTAGCTAGTAAACGTTAGCTTAGTTTTTATACAAGTAGGTAGCACTTACAGTACACTGATCCAAACAACGCAGCAAAAAAATGGAGGGGCAGCCACATCCTTACGTGCCAAGAGATCTCCAACTCCCTGGTTACGTGCCTGTTTCCTTGTCCCAATCCACTATTCTCTCTGTCTACGGAGTCGCCTCTGTTCTTGTGGTCTCCCTTGTCTGGATCCTTTCAGGTTTCCCATCTTCACCTCTTCTTCCTTTTTCTTTTTTCTTTTTTTTTTTCCCCACTCCCATTTGCTCATTTACCTCATTCTTCGTCGAGAACTCGATGTGGGTGTTTGAATTTTTTGTTTAGTTTGACTTGGTTGGGTCTTCGTACTTTTCACTTGGTAATTCTTCTGGTGAAGCTCGTCTTTTTTGCAATGAGGGGTGTGTGTGGCAAAACGAGAGACTATGTTGAAGCATCTACCCTTTGTGGCCCACCTTTAATTCATGTAGGGGTGTGCTTCGTCTGGGTCCAGATTCTAACTTCTCAATTAAATTTAAAACCTTTGGTGTGACCGGTTCACTGCTACTCTGTTTGATGGATTTGGTCGTTTCATGTTAATTCACTGGAATGGCTAATGCTATGTACCACTCTGCTTCGTTTCCAAACTACTGTTTGCTTCTTGAAATTTAGGATGTTGTTCTCTTATATCTGTATGTCTGCTTCAATATTTTGGTTTTGTATTTTTCTCTAAGTTTGTTGGTAGTAGTTTTGGTACTACTTTGGATTGGGAAGTGGAAATCTAAAGCCTTTCTACAGAAGATTGATTGTTTCAGATCTTCTTAGTTTGTGATTCTTTACTCAAATTTGGAATCTGAATATCTGTGCCAAAGTGAAGCCACGCTCACGCCACTAGTGAAAACTGCAAGTCAACACAATCCTCTGGTGGCCTGTCTTCGTTTCAAATCTGGCTGTACAGAGACTTGCTGCTGGATTTCTGTTTCTCACATTTAGGCTAAGAAAAGCAGATGAGGTGCTTTTGTCTTGGATGGGAGTTTGAATATCCATTCCATGACTCATAAATTTTCTGAGTACCTATTCTTTCCTTGAATCCTCTTCCTTAGTGTATTAGATAGCCTCTTTCTACTGTCCCATTTTCTTCTAACCGTGTCCTTGCTAGACTTTACTGTATTAGAAAGCCTTGCTAATGAATTTCCCTAACAAAACTGGGATTGCAATCTGGAAGAGTGTAGTATCAGTTCCTAACTGAATTCGATTCTTTTCTTGTATCAGGAAGGTCTCGCAGAATAGCAAAAATTGACAGATTGCTAATGTGCTGGTGGGCTTTCACTGGTCTTACGCACATCATACTCGAAGGCTATTTTGTTTTCTCTCCAGAGTTTTACAAGGATAAAAGCTCTAATTATCTGGCCGAAGTCTGTAAGTACCTGACAACATTTCCTCTGATCTTTGGCACGAATCACTTTTACCAGTTGAGATAATGTTAGAACTCCGCTTCTTTGGATGTGTATGAAAATTCTTGTAGGGAAAGAATACAGCAAAGGTGATTCGAGATATGCAGCTAGGGATGCTGGAATAGTTACTGTTGAAGGGATAACAGCTGTTATTGAGGGTCCAGCTAGTCTTCTGGCAGTGTACGATACAACTACTTTCTGACAAGAAATTTTGTTTATTATTCCCTTAAACTTGTTAGCTAAATTGCTTGATGCCTCTTTGCAGATATGCTATTGCTACTGGAAAGTCATACAGCTACATTCTCCAGTTTGCAGTTTCTCTGGGCCAGCTCTATGGTGATGCTGTGTATTTCATCACTTCATTCTTGGAAGGCGATAACTTTGCTGCAAGTCCCCTTTACTACTATGCGTATTATGTTGGTGCAAATTCCTCTTGGGTTGTAATACCATTGCTCATTGCCATTCGCTGTTGGAAGAAGATCTGTGCAGCATTCCACAATCAAGGCCAGAAGAAGACCAAAAGTCGCTGATGTGGATACATAGTATCTCAGATGAAGATCTGTATCATTTCATGAGATTCATTGCATGCTTTTTTTGTGATTTTTTTGATTAATGAACTTGAATTTCTATTCTTGAATTTCAGTTCAACTATGTCAATTAGCATTGTATTTTATTCAAGCAATGAATCATTGGTTTTCGCATGAGTGGGGAATATCGTCACTATATATTTTTGTTGTTGTCTATAGGAGGTGGATTTCAGGGTTTAGCTTGATTTATGGGGTTCACTTTACCGTCAGTCCTCGCATTACAATGCATATCTGATGAACAGCCTCCGGATAATTTGACAGCGAATGCATCCGTCAGGCCGACCATGTATTTGCCCATACTTGGGTGGAAAAGAACTGATATGTCAAGCTTCATTAAAGGTTCCTTTTTTTTTTTTTTTGCAAGAGGGCATCTTCAGTACTAAAATATTTGCTCTTCCCTGCCCTTTAAGTTCATGGACGTCTTTAATGCTACTTGTGTTGCTGCTAGTTGGAATTGGATTCCCCTGCAAGGACCTATTCAGCTTTCAATTACAGGTTATCTTTCCTTTTTCCTGCAGTTGAATTAGTGCTTCCAAGAGAATGCCTTAAGTTCAGTGATATGACGCCAGATAGTGGACCAGAGGGCACAATATATGCATCCTAAAACTTACTTTTCTAATCATCTGAAGTGGTTTTTTCACGGCGATAAAGTGATGCCTCGTGTCCAATTCTAAACAGGCAACAGCCAATTTGAATCTCTAGAAGCACTTGCAAATTCAACCTATGCTTGAGACTGAGCCATTTTTATATGGACAAATTTTCTACAATAACATTATTATGCGTGTTAAGTGTATGTAAAAAATCTTCTCCGTACCTTATCACCGAACCTCACAACCATTTCCAGTAGACACATTGTAACAGATTATGCAGCACTTGGCCAAAGAACCTAACTAATACCACAGTAAAAGTTGACTTGGTTACCATTCAAGTCAATTCTGATGAAAATTCACAAAGTGGGGACCAGTCAATAGCGTGTAGTTTTGTATTATATCTTCGGTGACTTCGCACAAACTTGTGGCATATTAGTCGTAAACATTTCATTTCGCTTTGTGTTCTCCCTCACTGCTTCAAATGAAACAATGCTTTTCCCTGCATCTTCAATGACACTTCCATAGTTAACAAGTAAGAACCAAATACAAGAGCAACGTCTAGGACTATATATATCATGGAGGCTGTGTCACTGGAGCTGAAACTAATATCCTGCAGGCACCTAAAGTCATTTAATTTCTTCCAGAAGCCATCAGTTTATGCGGTTGTCTGCATTTTCAGGGATGAAGATGACAACAAGAAACAAGAAGAGCAGCGGCAGAAGACGCCTGTGGACAGGAAAGGCGGAGCTAACCCAGAATGGAATCACAGGATGCTGTTTGATCTCAGGTCCATCCAGCTTCAGGAACACGTTGATAACCTCTTCCTCAAATTCGAGTTGCGCTATGAAGGCATAGTCTTTGGTAACAAGACTATAGGTGAAGTCTGTGTTCCTTTCAAGGACTTGATTGGCGACTTGAATGGCAGCCTCAGGTATGTGAGCTATCAGGTAAGAAACAGCGACAGAAAGGCTAATGGGGTGTTGAATTTTTCGTATAAAGTTAATGGGAAGGCAACAAAAATCGGATCAGTAGACTCTGCAAAGGCTAAGTTGGGTTCTGGGGTCAATTGTTCAACTGAGAAAGTCCACTACCCTTCCTTGGAAATTCAGGTTCAACCCAGGAAGGCATGTTTGTATCCTTCTCTGGATGATATCTACTCTCCCTCAGCTGCAACTGTAGTGCCTTCTTTGGAGTCTTATTACCCGGTGAAAGCAGTAGTTCCGGTGGCTGCGCCGCCGCCTCCTCCTCCTCCTCAGTTTCAAACTTTTGCAGTGGGTAATGAGGCGTATTATTACCCATATCCATCACCAGTGACACACCCTGCAGGTCCATGTTGGCACACAGCAGAGACCTGGCTGCGGTCTGCTTAGGTTGCTTGAGGTCATAATTAGGGGGGATGATGATGTATGAAAGGGTCATAATGATACAATTAATCCTGTTTCAATTAATGTAGCATCTAATTTTCTGTGCCATCCAAGTTAAACAAGGTTAATGGACATTGTGTTTTCTTAATTAGAAACAAATGTTAGCTGGTGTTCTAATAGTATTAGTTAGTTTGCATGCTACAACTTACAAGCACCATAGCCATAGCCAATTCCTGAACTAGACCTAAATTAACATTCACTACTTGTACGGCTAACTCCAAAAGAAAGCTCTTACCTGACATGGGCTCAGCAGTCAAATCCAAACTAAGGAGGGAGTATGCCTCAAGTGGCATTTGAATGGTTGGGGGCTGCTATGCAGGGCCCATGACTGACCACGACAATGAGCTTGGTGATAATAAGACAGTTGAGAGATCAACACTTTGAATGATTCCATTTGAAATATGATCGGTGGAGGAGCATTCACTTTCCGTACATATGGCCATGGGGGTCGGTTATGTGAACTATGGACTGAGTTTCTTTGAGTTCAAGTCTTGACCTATTAGATACTTGGCATCCTCAGGTTTCTTTTTTGTTTTTTTGGGTTAAAATTTTTTATATGCTCAATTCTTTCTCTTTCTCTTCTTTTTCCCTTGTTTATTGATTTTTATGATCTAATTTTCAGTTTATTTTGTCCCCAAATTGCGTGCTCACCTCACCCAGCAGCTCCTTCCACAGATTAAATAGCCAATTTGTGGAGTACGTAGAATGGTGCTAGTTTTACATCAAATGATAAACTTCGTCGATCGTCAACATCTTGCATTTCCTTTCGTAAAATTCACAAAACTAGCAACAAAAAGTAAGGGAACGAAATTAACTATTGTAACGAACATACTCTGCGAGAGGATATATAGAGTGCTTTGAGTTGAGATCGATGACCTCTTAATTAATTCTTCACCAGATCTGTAAGCTGTTAGCACACAATTGATTAGCAGATAGTACTAGATAGCCAACCGTTTCATTGATTGAAATGTTTATTTAATGTGCAGGTCTACGTCGAGAGAGAAGAAAAAAATTAGAGGAAAAATAGAAACAAATTCTATCACCTTCCTCATTGCTATTAAATTACTAATTATAAACAAGGAGATTACTTCTGTACAACCCCATAATTTGGGTGTAAGTGTACAAACCTTGTGTGGCAAAATCTCATTGGAACAAAGAATTATTATCCTTTCACATTAAAAAGTACAAAAATCCTTTTAAAAAGTAAATAGTATTTATTTTATAGCCCTCAAACTATTTAAAATTTAGAAAAATAGGGGATTTGTTTAGTTTGATTATGTTCGATAGAAACTGTATAAACAAATGTTGAAACATAACTCGTCGTCACAATTTAGAAAACGTAACTCCTTATGAAACGTCCCGACCCGTATTTACCGTACACAGTAAACACGTGCTGGAACTGTGACGATCCAATCAAACCAAGCCCAGCATACAGTGTATACAACAGATATTCGGGCTCAACAGCCCATAATAAAAACAACAATAATAACTCAACCGGCCCAATGGCCCAATAATAGCAAAAATAATGCACAGCGGAAGACTTAACAACTCACAAAACATTGTATGCGACACTGATGCAAACTATGGATCCGAGCCCTGTCCAAGGGATTACGTCGCAGCCTGTCTGGAATGCATCAAACCTGCACCAGAAATAACTCATCCTACGGGATGATAGCCCGCAGGTGAGGGGTGAGTCCGAAGTGCTCACCGACGAAGGATAGACAATCAATAAGCACACTATAAATTACTCAAGTCGAAAACAAGTAAAAACCGCCAAACCAAAAGACAAGACCCAAAACTGGTTCAAGACCAAAAAGGCTAAAACAAAAACCAATTTACAATTTTATCTTTTCGGGCCCCGTCACGGATAAGCTAGGGGTCAGACCTGGTTATCAACATATTTCGGATGCCAGACCAAATCCAAGAGAACCCAGGGATCGACATCCCAAAAATACGAACCCAGGGATAGACATCCCAAAAAAATAATCGCGGGATAGACATCCCAAGCATAGACATGCTTATCACAAGTAACCCAGGTCAAGGCCACCACAAAATAGTCTTAAACCATCGAGTCGTACCACTACTTATCACGTGACAATTATATTATCGTCATCAAAATCAAATCACAGGGATCAACATCCCTAACAAAAAATCCCGGGATAGACATCCCAAACCAACCCAAGGATCGACATCCTTATCACAATTTATTATTAGTTCCATTATACTTTAAACCAAAAAGACGCAAGGATAAACATCCCAAAAATACCAAATCAAGATACTGGGATAAACATCCCGACAACAATCAAGACAATGGGATAAACATCCCGAACCATACCACAGCAAATGCAACATCCAACAATGCAATAATCATCAAAACAAAATAACCGAGTAATACAGGCACATATTGAAGGAAATCCATCCTCACCTTGGCCGATTACTCAACTCAGGAAACAATGACCAATCCGACGTCGGCTCCTCGGGAAACTGCCCGATATCCCAACCTATACAACAAAACAATATTCACACATAAATGCACATAATCGGTATACTATGATGCCAATACTGCGAAATAATCCCATCCCGGTTTATATCCTTTATTATTTCCATTTACCGAAAATATTATACCGTACGTATATCCGAATATAATTTTGGTACCATACTTTAATTAAAACTCCTTTAAAAATATTTCATAAATTAATTATACTTTTCCCAAAATATAATTACCATAATTTTTCTGGAATTATAACATATGTATATGTTTTCCATAATATTTCCATAAAAATTATTATACTTTCCAAAATATAATTTCCAAGTATTATTATTTAAAAAAACATATTCTGTAAAATATAATCATATAAATTTATTTTCTATAAATAAAACGAATTTATGAATATTTATATTTCCCAAAGGTAAAATACTTTTCCAAACAATTATATTATAATAATATATTTTCAAAACTATTACTTTTGTATACCATAAATACATATTTTCCAAAAATAGTTAATTACCGTAACTTTCTGAAGTAATAACATATGTACAGAAGTTTCCAGAAAATACTTTCAAGGTATATATATTTTTTTCAAATAAGCATAATACTACTTTTCCAAAACAAATATAGTTTTCAAGGTATTTATACATATATAAATATAGGTATTCCAAAACACCAAAACTCATCATATTTGAAACGCCCCGACCCGTATTTACCGTACACAGTAAACACGAGCCGGAACTGTGACAACCCAACTAGACAAACCCAAGCATACAGTGCATAAAACAATAACTCGGGCCCAACGGCCCAAAATGATAAACACCAACAATAATAAATCTGGCCCAATGGCCCAACAACAATAACAATATGCACAGCGGAAGACTTTAAACAACTCACTAACACTGTATGCGACACATGCAATCTATGGATCCAAGCCTGTCCAAGGGAAACGCTGCAGCCTATCTGGAATGCACCAAGCGTGTACATGAAGCAACTCATCCTACGGGATGAAACCCCGCAGGCGAGGGGTGAGTCCGAAACGCTCACCGACGAAAGATAAACAGTGATATATTCAACCATAATACTTTCGAAGTAATACAACCATCACAACAATAAGCAAACCCTCACGTCACAAGGAACTATCACAAAACAGCATAACAGTGGTATACAACTCAAACAACACAACAGAGGAATCTACCTAATCATATCAAGCACATCATAATCATTACTGAACCAAGACCCAAAGATTACTTATTAGTTTTTATTACTAATTTTATCTTCCGAGCCCCGTCACTGGACAAGCTAGGGTCGTACCTGGTTATTAACTAATTCTGGATGCCAGGCCCCACCACAATCCGGGATCAACATCCCAATATCTCAAATCCGGGATCAACATCCCAATATCTCAAATCCGGGGTCAACACCCCAATATCACAAATCCAGGATCAACATCCCAATATCACAAATCCGGGGTCAACACCCCCAACCAACAAACCCTCTGGCAAGGCACCACAGAACTAGTCTCTAACCATCTAGTCGTACCACTACTTTCCAAGTGACAATTATATCATCTCAATTCAATTCCAATTCTCATTCCAATTCCCGTTATCCTTTTTCCAATTATCCACAAACAATAATCCAACATCATCCTCAACACATCATCCAAGAACCAATATCACAATCCAGTCAACAATTTCACATCACCAAACTTTCACATCAAACAATTCAACAATATCAAACCGTTCAACAATATTTCCAACANTAGTCTCTAACCATCTAGTCGTACCACTACTTTCCAAGTGACAATTATATCATCTCAATTCAATTCCAATTCTCATTCCAATTCCCGTTATCCTTTTTCCAATTATCCACAAACAATAATCCAACATCATCCTCAACACATCATCCAAGAACCAATATCACAATCCAGTCAACAATTTCACATCACCAAACTTTCACATCAAACAATTCAACAATATCAAACCGTTCAACAATATTTCCAACACGACACACACAGGACTAACACGTTTCTACAACAGCATCAACAATACCATAGCAATCATGTAACAGTCAACAGACAATCCAGCAAATCAAACAAACAACAAAATACACACACAGCATTACGGGCACATATCAAGGTTTATCCATCCTCACCTGGTATGTCTCTGAAACTGCTATCCGGTCAAATCCCGATACCCTATATGTACATACAGGAACACAGTAATCACTTATAATGCTCAACATAATGTTTATGCATGATACCGGTTTAGCAGTTATTAGTCGGCTTATCGGTTCTTTTTTTCATTATTTCCATAATTATTTCCGACATAGTAATTAAATAAATAAATATGTCAAGGTATTGCATGTATAATATCATTTTTTTAAATCCGTAAATTAAATTATTAATTACTTATTTACATGTATATATACATGCTTAAATAATTATGGTAAAATATATATACCTTGTAAACACATACGATCCTACATATGTATATATTTATATTTATTTATAAAGACAAAATCTGTAAATAACTAAAATACAAATTATCATTATTTTAGTTTATAATTGCAAAACTATATTTATTTATATCTAACCCTTTATATTGTAAATTCAATTTAGATATAAGTAAAGAAATTAAGAATTGACTCGGTAGGCCTTCACGAACGTTTAGCCCAACAAAGGATGTAACTAATATTAACATAATTTGAAAATTAAATAAGTAAAAGACATATTTAAAGTAAATAAATATCATAATTTAAATAAATAAACAACACGGGCTTTTATTAATTAGCCCAATCGGAAGTATAAATTAAAAGCATATATTAAATAAACATAACTTAGATAATTAAAAACATTGCATAAAATTAAATCATAAGTCAATTTTAATTAAGTTGATTAATCGTTTAATTAATGTCGCTTTAATGTCCGGTCCGTTATTAACGTTCGGGTTCGTTATCGTGGCTCGGGTTTCGTTGTTAGAGTTCGGGGTCCGTTGGTAATGCATATATGTCACGGTATTATGGGCCTCCGCACGTTCGGCCCGTTTTCGAGTCCGTGTGCAAACCGAGCCCAAACCCGCGCCAAAGTGTAAAGCGAGTCCAAGGGATTACCGAAGGTCCGTTTCCGGGCTCGCCGGAAAATTCCCGAGACGTCGGAGACTCGCCGGATTCCGGCCAGGGGTACTGTTCATGGCAGCCCCCAAAACTTCTTTTGTTACTGTTCATCGCCTAACAGAAGACCAACCTGCAGTACCAACAGCAGTCCGACACCCCCCCTATCGAGCACACCATCCGCCACGGCCACGCACCGGTGACGGGAACACCGCCACAGTCACATCCAGCACCCAATCGCCACAATCCACATCCACAGCATCACCATCAACCTCACACCCACTCGTACCCGCCTTGGCATCATCCAACACAGACCCACAAAACAGCCAAAACCCGGTTATCATCAAGTCCACAAAAGGAAGAAAAAACAAGGGTAGAATAGGAGAGAAGAGAGGAGGAGAGACAGCGACTCTCTTACCCTCACGACGGCGACGGCAGATCGTGGGCAGGGATGGGTCACGGCACGGCGTCGGCGCCGGTTGCAGAGTAGAGGGGAACAGAGGAGGAAGACCGGGCCGCAGCTAACCTCGTCGGAGTCTCCATCTCCGGGTCGTGAGCAACAAGCTCCGTGGGTTCTGTCACCGGCGACGGGGCGGCAGATCGAGGAAGAGGAGGCAGGAGGAGATCTGGCGGTGGTCTCGGCGATGACCAGTTGCAGAGGGAGGCGGCTGGCGGCTTCGCGGCGAAGGAGAAAGGAAGGAGGAGATGGGTGGCGGCGTGAGGTGGTCTTGGTGGCGGTGAGGCGGTGATGATTTCCTAAGGAAGGCGAGAAGGAAAGAGGGCAGAGGAAGGGGAAGAAGGTGAAGCGAGAGTGGAAGGCAGGAGAGTGTGGAGTCGACGGTGAAGGGAACAGAAAAAAAGAAAATAAAGGAGAAGAAGAGAAGTAAAAGACAAAGGGAGAAAAAGAAGAAAAGATGGAAGGGGGGGCCGGCGTTTCACGGGTGAAGCTGGAGGCGGCTGAGGAGAAAATGGGAGAAGAAAAGAAAGAAAAAAAAAAGGAAAGAGAAAGGAGAAAGAAAAGAAAGAAGGAAAAGAAGAAAAAGAAAAATGGAGAAGAAAAGAAAAGAAAGGAGAAAAGAAAGGAAGGAAAGGAAAAGAAAGAAAAGAGAGAAGGAAGTGGGGCCCACGTGGCCGGGAAAAACCGGGAGAGAGGAAAAACGTAGCCGGAAAAGAGGAAGAGAAAGGAGAGAGGAGGAAGAAGAGTGGCTCGGGCAACCACGTTCGGCCGGTTCGGATTCTCATGTCGGAATCCCGTAAATGCAGGGATACTCCCGTCTTTCCGACAAATCCCGTCCCGAGTCCAAAATTACAACTTGGGCTCGGAAAGTCCGATTAATTCTCCCGAACGTCGTCCAAGTCTCGGAACTGGAAACCGAGGCTCGGTTAGTCAGGAAGAAACTCCCGAGCGCGGGAAAACTCTCGATTTCAAAAAACGACTCCCGTTTACGGTGAATTAATTACCCGAGATTAGTTCAACAGTAAATCATGGTGAAACAATTTCTACAGTCCCGGTAAAAATCAAAAATTTACCCGGGCTGTTACAATATTTCCCAAAATATATTTTTCTAATATATATATATATTTATATCTTTCAGAATTTTATATATATTTGTTTTTATTTATTATATATTTTTTTAATTAATTTTTTTTAAACTGGGTTGGGCCATAAATAGTGCTGGACCAGGTCTTGCACAGTACCAAGCCCAGACCCAACCAGGCCCAGACTTAACCCATGCCTAGCCCAGTCCAAACCTAAGCCCAAAACTCATCTTTACGAGCCCATGTACATAACCCGACCCATAAAACATCGGGTCAACCCGACCCATATGGACAACCATCCGGGTATGCTCACAACCCGCTTCCTCACCTTGGTTGCAGGCGGCTGAGCACGGCGACATTGGGCGACGGTCGGCGTGCAGGCGGGAGGGCGACGGAGGCGAGGGTGGCGGTCGAGCAGGGCGGTGCGATACTGCGGCAGGAGGAGGGACGGGTCCGGGCGGCTTCGTCGGGTCGATCTCCAGGCGACGGCGACGAGGCGAGACGTGGATGGCAGCGGTGGTTGTGGGGGTCGACGGTGGCGGCGGACAGCTTGGGTGGCCTGCCTCTTGCCTCCCGGTAGCGACGTCGGCAAGGAGCAGAGGAAGAGGAGGTTCGGGTGGTTGGCGGCGGCAGCTTCCTCCCGATTTCCATTTCTCTTTTCTCTTTTTTTTTTTCTCTCTCTTGTTTTTTTCTTCTTTTTTTTCTCTCTTTTTTCTTCTCCTCTTCTTTCTTTTCTCTCCTTTTTCTTTTCATTCTCCTCTTCTTTCTTTTTTTCCTTCCTCTTTACCGATTCCTGCTTTAAACTGTTTTTTTTACTATTTGACATGTGAGCTTCAATAATGTAAATCGTCTGCATTACGGAGCGAGTCCGGTCCGCACCAGAAAATAATCAATACCCCCCTTAGTTATTTTCCGGTGTGATTTTTTTTCCGAAAATCCCGGGACCCGAAAAATACCGACTTAGGCCCGAAAAATCTACGGAAAAATCACGAGCGCGGGAAAACTCTCGGTTTCGAAAAACGACGCTCGATTTACCTTCAATTAATTACCCAAGATTAATTCTTCCGGTAAATCACTGTAGAAAGACTTTTACAGTCCCGGTAAAAATAAAAAATTTTACCCGGGCTGTTACAGTCTACCCACCTTAAAAAGAATTTCGTCCCCGAAATTCCATCGTCTTATCCGTGGGTCCTACCACGGTAAGCTTCTGGCACACTCTACCAGGTGTCCAAACTCAACCCGAGATACCGCTTATACCCTTAAGCGACTTCTCGTCCTCTATAAGAACCAAACCTCATGACTGGCATACTCATAGAGTCATGAACTCTCCAATCCGATCTCGAACGACCTCAGACTCCGAGAACAACAGCTACATCGGTGGCACTGCCTTCCCGACAAGCTCCGATGAAGAACCTCCCAAGAAGCGGTTCAAGACAAACATCATCGGCCTGAAGGAACACATGGTCGTCTCCCCAAGACAACGAAAGAAGCGTGCCAACAAGAAGGCTGAGGATCGAAAGGGCAAGGCGACGGCTGAAAGCAGCACTCCGCAGCAGACTCTGACGCAGCTGAATGTCTCACTGAAGAAGATCAGCTCGGCGGTGATGCAGATCGAACTGGCGTGCGCGGAACTCTTTCCTCACGTCAAAAACGTCCAAAAACTTGTAAAAGATCTAGAGAAGCAAGTAGCTCCATAGAGTACTTCTTCTCCGTTGTAAAACTATTATGAATAAATAAAATAAGTTTCCTTTTTAAATCAAGATTCTTATATTACAAAGTCTTATGTTAAACAAAAAAAATAAAACATCTCAAAGTAGAACAAAAATTAATAATAAGATTATAAAATCAAACTTAAAGAGATTAAAGACAAAACTCGTTTAACAAAATCAAAACAAAGAAATTAAAATAAAAATATGTTTTCATGATCGGCGCTCTAGATCAGTCGTAAACGTCTTCGATTCCGAGAAACGTGACACGCACAACTAACGATGACGTCCGTTTCCCTCGTGGAAAAGACATCCGTTAACTCGCACGGTGATGATCACGAGAGCGTCCTGTGCCCCTCGAAAGAAACATTACCCACTTGTTCACAATTTCCGCGTGAGCCAAAAACATGTGTCAGGTCTCGTATCTCTCCACGATGTTCGAACAGGTGCAAGCTTGTCGCACATGCACTCTACTTGAGGTACGGTCCCATCCGTCTACCCTCAACGGTCACAAATGCATGTGATAAAAGATGCAGGAAAATATAGAAAAACCATGAAAAGAAAGGACATAGTAGCCAGGGCGAAAGAAAATCATGAGATGGAAAAAGGCTGAAAAACTCTGGCATTTGTAGCCCGAAAAACGTATAAAGTAACAAAGCAATAAATGAAGCAACGGCAAAATCTCAAAAAGCAAAATCTTGAAAATCGAAAACAGTAATCACGCTCCCCATAAGAGTATAAAAGACAGAGCGGTGAGGTGTAAATCATCAAAAGCATTTTAAAGCAAACAAACCGCTCAGGCAAAAAAAACACAACGTTCATAAAACAAAACCCCACGCGTCCAAAACACGATGCCTGCTCCCTCATCCGTCTTCTTCGTCGAATGTGCCAACCTAGGCAGAAGAAACCGACTGGCCTACAGCATGGTTAACGAGCGTCCAAAAGAGCTACCGAACGAGCTCGGCAGAATGCCGCGTCTGGTCTTCGTCGGCGAACTCTACTCCTCGAGATTCTTCATCACTCCAATGGAAGAGACGTTCTTCCTGGAGGACCATGGCACTCTGAGGACCTCCTACTACGGCTCGGCAAACTCCATCATGTTTTTCATCTCTGAAAGACTTCAGGAGTTCAACCTAGAGTCCACTTGCCACTTCCTGGAGCAAGGTACCTACTACCAACTCTCGATGACGGCCCAAAGCATGCCCAGAGTAACTCGTCTGCCCGTAACTTGGCCCAAGGCCCGACTACTGGTGTGGAACTGCAGAGGAGTCGCTAGGCGTTCCCAGGAGTTCTCGCGTACTCTGAGGGACTTGAAGAACCAATACAAACCAAACATGGTTCTTCTTACCGAGACCCAGTGGCAACCTCAAGACGATCACGGTCTCATCCCACTCCGGTTCCCCCAAGTAAATCGGTTCGAGCTTCCCGGCCAGAACAACGCAGGCGGCATGTGGTTCTCGTG
Organism: Turnera subulata; assembly: GCA_028386065.3. Taxonomy (NCBI): domain Eukaryota; kingdom Viridiplantae; phylum Streptophyta; class Magnoliopsida; order Malpighiales; family Passifloraceae; genus Turnera; species Turnera subulata. The sequence goes on along the minus strand of JAKUCV010006750.1, from coordinate 209,159 downwards.
GAGCGACAGCATCCAAGTCAACATCAACAATGGCCCCAACAGCTTCAGGGTCAACGTCGTTCCGAGAAGATAAATGTATTTTTATTTTTATAAAATTTCATTGTAATATTTATCTTTGTAATGAAATTATTAGTATTAATAATAATATTTATAGTTCCGCTTATTTATGGCATTATTACCTCTCATGTGTATGTTCTGCGACAGCTGGCGTCCCTTGACTGGATCCATAATGCACTAACTAAAATGATATAAAATAATAAACAAATGGAGCGAACTATGCAAACAATGACAACAAACACACAAGGACTTCCCAACAAGACCTAACGCCCGCTCCGCTACCAAAATGAAACGCCCTGACCCGTATTTACCGTACACAATAAACACGTGCCGGAACTGTGACGACCCAATCAAACCAAGCCCAGCATACAGTGTATACAATAGATATCCGGGCTCAACAACCCATAATAAAAGCAACAATAATAACTCAACCAGCCCAATGGCCCAATAATAGCAAAAATAATGCACAGCGGAAGACTTAACAACTCACAAAACACTGTATGCGACACTGATGCAAACTATGGATCCAACGCAGCCTGTCTGGAATGCATCAAACCTGCACCGCAAATAACTCATCCTACGGGATGAAAGCCCGCAGGTGAGGGGTGAGTCTGAAGTGCTCACCGACGAAGGATAGACAATCAATAAGCACACTATAAATTACTCAAGTCGAAAACTAGTAAAAACCGCCAAACCAAAAGACAAGACCCAAAACTGGTCCAAGACAAAAAAGACTAAAACAAAAACCAACTTCCTATTTTATCTTTCTGGGCCCCGCCACGGATAAGCTAGGGGTCAGACCTGGTCATCAACATATTTCGGGTGCCAGACCAAATCCAAGAGAACCCAGGGATCCACATCCCAAAAATACGAACCCAGGGATAGACATCCCAAAAAAATAATCGCGAGATAGACATCCCAAGCATAGACATGCTTATCACAAGTAACCCAGGTCAAGGCCACCACAGAATAGTCTTAAACCATCGAGTCGTACCACTACTTATCACGTGACAATTATAATATCGTCATCAAAATCAAATCACAGGGATCAACATCCCTAACCAAAATCCCCAGGTAGACATCCTAAACCAACCCAAGGATCGACATCCTTATCACAATTTATTATTAATTCCATTATACTTTAAACCAAAAAGACGCAAGGATAAACATCCAAAAACCAATATGGGATAAATATCCCGACAACAATCAAGACAATGGGATAAACATCACGAACCATAACACAGCAAATGCAACATCCAACAATGCAATAATCATCAAAACAAAATAACCGAGTAATACAGGCACATATTGAAGGAAATCCATCCTCACCTTGGCCGATTACTCAACTCCGGAAACAATGACCGGTCCGACGCCGGCTCCTCGGGAAACTGCCCGATATCCCAACCTATACAACAAAACAATATACACACATAAATGCACATAATCGGTATACTATGATGCCAATACTGCGAAATAATCTCATCCCGGTTTATATCCTTTATTATTTCCATTTACCGGAAATATTATACCGTACGTATATCCGAATATTATTTCGGTACCATACTTTAATTAAAACTCCTTTAAAAATATTTCATAAATTAATTATACTTTTCCAAAAATATAATTACCATAAGTTTTCTGGAATTATAACATATGTATATGTTTTCCATAATATTTCCATAAAAATTATTATACTTTCCAAAATATAATTTCCAAGTATTATTATTTAAAAAAAATATTCTGTAAAATATAATCATATAAATTTATTTTCTATAAATAAAACGAATTTATGAATATTTATATTTTCCAAAGGTAAAATACTTTTCCAAACAATTATATTATAATAATATATTTTCAAAACTATTACTTTTGTATACCATAAAAACATATTTTCCAAAAATAGTTAATTACCGTAACTTTCTGAAGTAATAACATATGTATAGAAGTTTCCAGAAAATACTTTCAAGGTATATATTTTTTTTTCAAATAAGCATAATACTACTTTTCCAAAACAAATATAGTTTTCTAGGTATTTATACATATATAAATATATGTATTCCAAAACACCAAAACTCATTATATTTCCCAAAATATATTTTTCTAATATATATATATTTATATCTTTCACAATTTATATATATTTGTTTTTATTTATTATATATTTTTTTAATTAATTTTTTTTAAACTGGGTTGGGCCATAAATAGTGCTGGACCAGGTCTTGCACAGTACCAAGCCCAGACCCAACCAGACCCATACTCAGCCCATGCCCAGCCCAATCCAAACCTAAGCCCACAACTCATCTTCACGAGCCCATGTACATAACCCGACCCACAAAACATCGGGTCAACCCGACCCATATGGACAACCATCCGGGTATGCTCACAACCCGCTTCCTCACCTTGGTTGTAGGCGGCTGAGCACGGCGACAGTGGCGCGGCGGGAGCGCGACGGAGGCGAGGGTGGCGGTCGAGCAGGGCGGTGCGATACTGCGGCAGGAGGAGGGACGGGTCCGGGCGACTTCGTCGGGTCGATCTCCAGGCGACGGCGACGAGGCGAGACGTGGATGGCAGCGGTGGTTGTGGGGGTCGACGGTGGCAGCAGATAGCTTGGGTGGCCTGCCTTTTGCCTCCCGGTAGCGACGTCGGCAAGGAGCTGAGGAAGAGGAGGTTCGGGTGGTTGGCGGCGGCAGCTTCCTCCCGATTTCCATTTCTCTTTTCTCTTTTTTTTTCTCTCTTTTTTTTTCTTTTTTTTCCTCTCTTTTTTTCTCTCTTTTTTCTTCTCCTCTTCTTTCTTTTCTCTCCTTTTTCTTTTCCTTCTCCTCTTCTTTCTTTTTTTCCTTCCTCTTCACCAATTCTTGCTTTAAACGGTTTTTTTTTTTACTATTTGACATGTGAGCTTCAATAATGTAAAACGTCTGCATTACGGAGCGAGTCCGGTCCGGACCAGAAAATAATCGATACCCCCCTTAGTTATTTTCCGGTGTGATTTTTTTCCGAAAATCCCGGGACCCGAAAAATACCGACTTAGGCCCGAAAAATCCGCGGAAAAATCTCGAGCGCGGGAAAACTCTCGGTTTCGAAAAACGACGCTCGATTTACCTTCAATTAATTACCCAAGATTAATTCTTCCGGTAAATCACTGTAGAAAGACTTTTACAGTCCCGATAAAAATCAAAAATTTTTCCCGGGCTGTTACACCTTATAAGAATAAAATTACAAAAGCATGACTCCGCTCATTATACTTCATTCATCAAATCTTCTTTCTTCGTTTTTAGAGTTTTTCTCCAGAGATTTTTAGAAACAATTCATAGTTCAAACTTGTTGTGGTTGCATTCTCTAGTCTCGTGCCAAATGATTCATTTCTAATTAATCAAGGTAATGAATTCTTAATAAAAAATATTACAAAAGCATTCACATTTTTATATGGAAAAAAATATTTTGCTTTGAATTACAAATCAATTAAAATGAAAAATAGGTCTATTGGATCATTAATTTTCTAAATATTGTCTCCCATTGTTTTGAGTTGGGTTGTCTACTCGTTGCAACTTTTTTAATTCAAATACTGTCATTGATTCGATTATTTTAGTTGTTATGTTTATTACCGTATTTTGCAAATTCTTATGACCAGATTTACTAAGTGTTATTTTCTTTGTGTAATATAAAATATCTACTACACCACGACCTTATATACATTAATTTTTTAATTATTGCTATGGGATATTAGCATATTTATACAATTTAAATTTTTTAATTTCTCTTGTTTCTTTGTTTAACTTTTATAGACTATCCTTTCTGTTTTTAATTGTTGTGATAATATAATATTTTCCAAACCTTAAAAAGTCATTATATGAAGACAAATAATCTATTAGTAATTCTCTTTACCTTTACGTAAATTATAAATTTCTAATAATTTTTTTCTTATGTACTATATTAACAACTTTAGTTCTATTTTAAGACTTTACATTAGTAATATTTTCAATATTTTTTTATAAAATATTATATTTTCTAAAAATTAATATATTAGATCTCTACTCTTTCTATTACTTACCCTTTACTATATAGAATAGATACTATTTATTTTAATTCATAAGATAGTATAGTATTTTTTATTTTAAAATTTTAATATAGAACAGCAGAAGAATAGTTATCCCTTTAAATTTCTTGGAAATTTTTATTATTAATAAAAATTTATATTTGTGTATAAATATTTAATATATTCTATAATTTATACTTAAAAATTATTTAGCTGTAAAATTTTTTTTCTTGAAATAAAAAAATAAAAGAAAAAACTGGTTGATTTGTAAGAGGTTATAATATTGGCATCCAAAAATTGCAAGATTTTTAAAGAAAAGGAGAAATTTTACAAATTTTACAAATTATTTGGATGTAAATCTCAAATTATGAAGGGCTTGAGCTCTCAATTATTATGATATATAGGGGAATAAGAATAGTATTATATATAATAAATTTAGAAATATATTATTTCGAATTAATTTTTAATTAGGAATAGTGAGACTAATTATTAATTAGCATGTGTTTATAAAAAAATATTGATTGTTATGTTATATTAATTGATGAGTGTTAATTAGAATATAAAAAATAGAAAACTTAAATTAGTAATTTATATTTTTTTATTAATTAACTATTAATAAATTGTAATTTTGTCAATTTATTAACTTTCCTGATTCAAATTTTTATATATATTATAGATTAATATGATTCTTTAAATCTTGTGAAACATGTTATTATTGTTCTTCTTACATAATTATTGGTAATTACTTGGAGAGATTGATATGTCTCATTGAAATTATTAATTTAACAATTATTTTTTTAGAAATGATGACAAGCAAAAATAAAAAATAAAAATTGATAAGAAAACCTTGGAGACTACTTTGACATGTTTTTAAAATTTAAAGGCATAAATTTAGGAAAATTATTTTTCTGGAATTAGAAATGGAAAAAATTTTGAAAATTGTTATACAAATATCCTACAATAATTCCACACGTTTTTAGAATTTAAAATTGTAAAATAATAAAATATTTTCTTGGAAATGGTAATGAGTAAAAAAAATTGAAATTATAAAAAAATTATGAAAAATAATTTTAGATTTTTTAGCATTTAATATTATAAATAATAAAATTATTTGTTGGAAATGAAAATGAGAAAAAATTAGAAATTATTTTTTTTCAAAATATAACGATAGGGGTAAACATAACTTGTCATGTTTTCATAATTTAAAATTATAATATAGTAGAATTATTTTTTCTGGAAATAGAATTGAGTAAAAAATTTAAAATTATTAAAAAATAATAAAAAATTATTTGGCAGGTTTTAATAATTTAATATTATAATTTTAAAAATTATTTTTTATGGAATGCAAATGAGGAAAAAAATTTGAAATTCTTAAACAAAATTGTTTCAAAAGATAATGATAGTAAACCTGGAAAACATAATTATTTTGCACACTAGAGGCATGGTGTACTAGGTATTTCATATTACACAAAGAAAATAATATCTTAATAACAAAGTGAGGCAATAAACTTAGTAGATAAATTATTTCAAAGAATGAAAACTGCATGAGATTATGGAGGTCATATAGGAGGTTCAGGAAAAAAAATCATTAAATTATATATGTTATTTACATTGTAACGACCCAGGTAAAATTTTCGTAATTTTTACCAAGTTGTCTTGACTTTTACGGTGGTTAACAAAATTTTCTCGCGGTTACTCAAGAATTTTACCAATCCGAGTCAATTTTTATTATCTTTACTATTATTTTTACTACTCTCAAAATTATAGTTATTATTATTATTATTATTATTAATTTCTAATCAAACATTAATTGTAATATTATTATATTATTTTGCTATGATAATTATGTTGCAATAATTTACTAATTATAATTTAGAAAGAAATTTCATCTTTTATTTCCATGATATTTAATAAATTAATCGTTGGTTAATTATTTTAAAATTTTATAAAAAAATAATTGTTAAATTATGTTTATGTTTTACAAAGGTTAAGTTAATGTCAAAACACAAGGTTTAGTGTAGTTTCGATCGATACGACGTAGTTTTGGTGAAACCAAAACATAAAACACAAGGAGAGCTGCATTTTGACCAAGGTGTTGACTGGTGCTTGTGGACGTCCAAAACGACGTCGTTTTATGTGTCGGCAAGGCTCAATTATTTGCCCGACAACACGTTATTTTTGTGCCCCCACTCCTTTTTCTTTTTCTTTTCTTTTCTTCTTTCTCTATTTTCTTTCCTCTCCTTTCGTTTTCTCACCAATTTCTCTACCGACCGCCCTACTCCTTCCACCTGTAAGTAACCGGACATGCAAACTTGATAATCAAAATGCAGCGGAAAGACCCGGTACTCATGGAGGATCCAAGTGAAGCTAACTAAACCGAATAACAATTTTTCATACCTTGCTTGGTTGAGGTCTTTCACCCAACTGTAGTGTAGAATCAGCAAGAACCCGACAAGAAATCTGGCTCCTCTACGGTATCCACACGAACCGTCGATGTCCAGCTAGCAATCGTCTCACGATCACTAACCCGAGCACTCCCGAACCGCAGCGCTAGCTGCAGAATTTTCGAGAGCTAGAGACTAGAGAGTGTTTGATGTATTTTTCTCAAGTGTGAAGAGTGTGTTAAGCCTTGCTTGGTCTGAAATCTGATCATACCTTCACCCTATTTATACACACTTGAAATGCATAGTTTATCAAGTCATTGGCCAACATAATCATGTCTTATCCTTCATGATTATGTTTCCACTATGACTTAATGCTCCACTAAGCATTAATTATATATATCATCATATATAGGATTACACATCATATGACACTAATTCTGGTTCAATAATTCTGATAATTAGTGAACCAAATCAGCCCAAAACTACCCGGTCCAACCATGGTTCAACCATGGTCTAACCACTAGCTCAATACCTTCCTTGTCGAACCACAGTCCAACCATGGTTCAACCACCAGCTCGAATCAACAGTTCTAAGTGTGTGACCCTGTAAGCACTTGTAACATTTGTCAATAATTGTAAACTCATTTACACAATTATAAACAATGAGCGGCGTCTAGCAACACATCATTGCTACCCAAACGACAAGATCAGTACTGATTCATTATGCCTCGGAACATGTCATCGTCCTTTCATCCCATTATCAAGATCAAACACGAGACATGGAATATGTCAATCTCGCATATGTTTGATCCAATGTTTCTTGATCCCCGAGTTAACTGTGTAAAACAGATACTAATGATATCACCATATCACATAATCCGAGCATGGCCATGCATTTACAGTTCAACTCTATCAAGAGGCCCATCTGATAATATACCCGTTATATGGGTTGGACGAATCCCATCTTGATCATACAAAACCCACTACACATTATATCATATACCCAATGATTACACTAAGGTCTACTCAGTTACAAATAGTCAAGAGTAATATCAAAGTATATGACTCACATGTTGGGAACCTTGATGATCTCAGGTCTAAGGACAATACATATAAGAACCACTAATGACAATTATATAACGTTCCATGTAGTGTTCTTATATTGGGTCAGTCCAGACCAGAAGTTCTCTAATTTGTACCCATATGTAGAATTCATATCTCATATAATTCTCAACATACGCTAGTCTTAATTTATTATTACAACCCATCCATATTAATAATCGACTAGGGACATTTAAGAATATAAAATATTCTAGGGTTATAAATATGAGCAAGCATTTATCTCATAAACATATTTATTGGAATAACCTTAATGTATTTACATGACTATGTACAATCATCCATTGATTGGCTTTTGGGCATATTACACTAACAATCTCCCACTTGCACTAAAGCCAATCATCCATGTATCTAATACCAATGGATGCAGTATGACCATCATACTTCTGCTGTGTGAGCGGCTTAGTCAATGGATCTGCTACATTGCCTCTATCAATGATCTCTCTAATAAGATGATAGCGTCGGAGTATATGTTTGGATCTCTGGTGGTATCTAATTTCTTGAGCCTGTGCGATTGTCCCATTTTTGTCACAATAGAGCTGAATCGGACCGTCAATACTAGGAACCACCCCAAGTTCAGTTACGAACTTCTTAATCCAAACAGCCTCTTTCGCCGCATCTGAGGCAGCTATGTACTCAGCCTCAGTTGTAGAGTCGGCGACTGTCTCTTGCTTTGAACTCTTCCAGCATACAGCACCACCTCCAAGACAAAACACATAACCTGACTGCGATCTAAAGTCATCCCTGTCAGTTTGGAAGATAGCATCTGTATAACCCTTTACAACAAGCTCATCAACGCTTCCATCTACAAGGAATGCATCCTTAGTCCTTCTCAAGTACTTAGGGATGTTCTTAACCGCTGTCCAGTGACTTTCACCGGGATCAGATTGGTATCTGCTTGTGACACTCAAATCATATGCGACATTCGGTCGAGTACATAGCATGGCATACATGATAGATCCTATTGTAGATGCATAAGGGATCTTACTCATCCACTCCCTCTCCTTAGATGTACTAGGACATTGATTCTTTGAGAGAGATACGCCATGTGACATGGGCAAGAAACATTTCTTGGAATCTTGCATGCTAAACCTCTTTAGCACCTTGTTAATATATGTACTTTGACTTAGCCCAAGAAGCCTTTTGGATCTATCTCTATAGATCTTTATACCTAGCATATAGGCAGCTTCTCCTAAGTCCTTCATTGAGAAATTCTTTCCTAACTAAGTCTTTACAGACTGTAGTGTTGGAATATCATTCCCAATGAGAAGAATGTCGTCAACATACAATAATAAGAAAATGATAGTGCTCCCACTAACCTTCTTGTAAACACATGGCTCATCTTTATTTTTAATGAAACCAAACTGTTTGATTACTTCATCAAAATGAAGATTCCAACTCCTAGAAGCTTGCTTTAATCCATAAATGGATCTTTGCAACTTGCACACCTTGTTAGCATTTTCTGGAGTGACAAAACCTTCAGGTTGTGTCATGTACACATCCTCTAAAAGATTTTCATTAAGAAAAGCGGTTTTGACGTCCATTTGCCATATCTCATAATCATGGTATGCTGCTATGGCCAATAGAATCTGGATGGATTTAACCATGGCAACTGGTGAGAAAGTTTCATCATAGTCAATACCATGAACTTGTTTGAAACCTTTCGCAACCAATCGCCCTTTAAAGGTAATCGCATTACCATCCATGTCGGTCTTTTTCTTAAATACCCACTTGCACCCAGTAGGTTTTACCCCTTCAAGTGGATCAACCAAGGTCCATACCTTGTTTTCATACATGGATTCCATCTCCGAATTCATGGCTTCTAGCCACTTCTTAGAGTCTGGACCCGTAATAGCCTGGTGGTATGAAGTGGGCTCATCCAGTATGAGTCATAAGAAAACCATATCTCTCAGGCTCATGCCGAATCCTATCAGACCTACGTAGTCCATGTGTTACAGGCACAGGTTTTTCACCCACAACATCTTGTGGTTCTTGTCCTTGTTCCATCTCAGCCTCTATACCTCGAACTTCTTCGAGTTCTATTTTTCTCCCACTGATCTTTCTAGAAATGAATTCTCTTTCTAGAAAAATAGCAGTACGAGCAACAGACACTTTGTGCTCTATGGGATTATAGAAACAATATCCTTTAGTTTCCTTAGGATATCCAACAAAGAGGCACTTGACGGATTTAGGGCCGAGTTTGTTTGATGCTTCTCGTCTCACGAAAGCCTCACAACCCCAAATCCTCATAAAAGACAAATTAGGACGCTTCCCTGTCCATATCTCATATAGTGTCTTTTCAACCGATTTAGATGGAACACGGTTAAGTGTAAAGGCAGCATTTAATAATGCATGTCCCCAGAATGAAGAAGGAAGGTCAGCTTGACTCATCATAGAATGAACCATGTCTAACAAAGTTCTATTCCTCCTTTTCAGATACACCATTCCATTGAGGCGTACCTGGTGGAGTAAGTTATGATACAATACCACCTTGCTTTAGATGATCAAGAAAATCTCGGTCTAAGTATTCACCTCCTCAATCAGATCGAAGCATTTTAATACTCTTGCCGAGTTGATTTTGTACTTCACTCTTGAATTCTTCGAACTTTTCAAATGATTCTGACTTGTGTTTCATAAGATACACATAGCCATATCTACTGTAATCATCAGTAAATGTAATGAAGTACTAAAAACCACCTCTAGCCTGTGTTGACATAGGTCTGCATACTTCAGAATGTATAAGACCTAACAAGTCCGAAGCTCTTTCACCTTTACCAGCAAAAGGAGCCTTCGTCATTTTGCCTAATAAACATGACTCACGTGTCTCATATGATTCAAAATCAAATGAGTCTAAAAGTCCATCTTTATGGAGTTTAGAAATACGAGTCTCGTTTATATGGCCCAATCGACAATGCCAGAGATAGGTTTCATTAGAATCGTTTAATCTAACCTTCTTCGTATTAATGTTATAGATTGGTGTTTCAAGGTTTAGAACATACAAACCATTGCTTAAATATGCACCACCATAATAAATATCATTGAAATAAATAGAACAACAATTGTTCTTTATTACAAATGAAAAACCTTTCTTGTCCAGACAAGAAACAGAAATCAAATTCCTGCTTATGGTAGGAACATAATAACAATCGTCAAGTTCTAAAACGAAACCACTCGGTAAGGGTAGATGGTAAGTCCCTACGGCTAATGCAGCAACTCTTGCTCCATTTCCAACGCGCAGGTCTATCTCTCCCTTTGCTAATCTTCTACTCTTTCTCAGTTCCTGCACATTTACACAAATGTGAGAACCACATCCGGTATCTAATACCCATGATGCAGAGATAGAGATATTAGCTTCTATAACAAAAATACCTGAAGTGGAAGTCTTACTTCCCTTCTGTTTCTTCACCTCTTCAAGGTAAACAGGGCAGTTACGTTTCCAATGGCCAGGTTTGTTGCAATGGAAACATTGTCCTTCCTTTGCAATACCACCTTTGGGTTTCAGCACATGGGAACAAGAAGATGCACATGCACCAAACTTTTTGGCACATTTCTTCTTCTTGTAAAACTTGGCTTTACCCTTTCCTTTTCCTTTTCCAACCATCAAAATGTTGTTGGATTTGTTTGCCTTCATTTGTTGCTCAACTGTTCCAAACATGTTAAGCAACTCAGACAAGGATTTGTCAAGATGATTCATATTGAAATTCATGACAAATTGGCTGTAACTATCCGGCAACGATTGCAGGACTAGATCAACAGCCAACTCCTTTTGCAAAGGAAAACCTAGACCCTCAAGGCTCTCAATGTATCCAATCATTTTGAGCACATGAGGTCTCACCGGTGATGACTCAGCCATCTTGCATTGGAACAATGCCTTAGAGGTCTCATACCTCTCATGCCTTGCTTGCTCTTCAAAAAGCATTTTCAGATGTTCGATCATATCGAACGCACCCAAGTTCTCATGTTGCTTCTGAAGCTCAGAGTCCATGTTAACAAGCATAAGGCATGCAACATCCAATGCATCATCAACATGCTTCTTGTAAGCATCTCTTTCCGCCCTAGGAGCATTAGGCGCCGGTTCATTTGGAACGGGCCCTTCAAGGACATACAACTTCTTTTCTTGTTTGAGGACTATCCTCAAATTGCGATGCCACTTTAGGAAGTTATTCCCATTCAGCTTTTCCTTCTCAAGGACCGATCGCAGAGATTGTGTACTAGTGTTTTGTGCCATGATAACTCTACAACATTGATCAACTCACACAAATAAGAGTCATGTATACATAAAATCACTTAATAAGGAATTTTATTAAATGATGCTCCTACTATATAAATCAAGAAAATTATAAGTAGGCCAAGATCCATATTTCACTACAAGATAAGTCAGCTTTGGCTGATCACTTATATCATAGTTATTTAGGTAGACAACTCTTGTCATTTACTTCTCATGTAACTCTTGGATAGTTGAGTGAACAACACTTGTTCTTGTCTATCTCATAGATTTAGCTCAACTCCTTGCCTCTAAGTCCTCAATCCTATTGAGATGACCTAGTTAAGTTCAACCCATAACAAGCAGTTCGGATATTACAATTATCCCGTCGCACCTTGCTAGGATAAATATTGGCACCTTGCTTTGGCAAAACCTACCAAGTATTGATCTAAGCAATGATGAGTGCTTATCATGGAAGGCAACACAAGAGGAACTTAATATTTACATCAACATATTATTCCTATACATCATATGCATGTTCTTGATAAATCATATATTGATGTTTTGTAAATTTGGAAACCAAAAATACATAAGAACATCGATGTCTAACATTGAACATCGATGTTGTGAGAATCTGATTCTCCCAACTACTTGGCAGTGTTCAAGAACATCGATGTTTAACTCTTGAACATTGATGTCTGACTCTTGAACATCGATGTTTAACTTTTAAACATCGATGTTTGAGAATTCTGGAACTCGAAACCTTTTGGTAGAGCTCAAGAACATCGATGTTTAACTTGTGAACATCGATGTCTTGAAGTTCTGGAAGTTCAAGATTTCTGGCAGTAGTTTTAAACATCGATGTTTGAGAATTTGGAATCTCAAACTAATTTGGCAGTGCTCTAGAACATCGATGTTTAACTCTTGAACATCGATGTTTGAGAGTTCTGCTAAGGCCACTCGTCATGAGAACATCGATGTTTGTTATACAGCATCGATGTTTCAAAATTCTGCCAAAGCCAAAACATCGATGTTTGTCACACAACATCGATGTTTAGTAGGCTCGGCCAAGGCTAATCTTCATGTGAACATCGATGTTCGTCTAACCAACATCGATGTTTAGGCCCTGCTGTACTAGAAGGACAATCATTCTATACGCAAACCGACAATCGATTTTTCCTTGTCGAACTCATTCGACTTACTGCCAAGAACACCTTGATTGATATCACATACCAATCAAGCGTTCATTCAAAACACTTTTGACAAACACCAACCTAAACATGTATCATGTATACAAAATTAAAATTCAACATATCACATATGCAAATGAATTCAGCATATCACATATACTATCATGTTTATGCTACATCACATATAACAAGATGAACAACTAATTCGGTTTAGCATTTCACAAGAGGCTCCGCTACCACTGTAAGTAACCAGACATGCAAACTTGACAATCAAAATACAGCAGAAAGACCCGGTACTCATGGAGGATCCAAGTGAAGCTAACTAAACCGAATAATAATTTTGCGTACCTTGCTTGGTTGAGGTCTTTCACCCAACTGTAGTGTAGAATCAGCAAGAACCCGACAAGTAATCTGGCTCCTCTACGGTATCCACACGAACCGTCGCTGTCCAGCTAGCAATTGTCTCACGGTCACTAACCCGCACTCCCGAACCTTAGTGCTAGCTGCAGAATTTTTGAGAGCTAGAGACTAGAGTGTGTTTGATGTATTTTTCTCAAGTGTGAAGAGTGTGTTAAGCCTTGCTTGGTCTGAAATCTGATCATGCCTTCACCCTATTTATACACACTTGAAATGCATAGTTTATTAAGTCATTGGCCAACATAATCATGTCTTATCCTTCATGATTATGTTTCCACTATGACTTAATGCTCCACTAAGCATTAATTATATATATCATCATATATAGGATTACACATCATATGGCACTAATTTTGGTTCATTAATTCTGATAATTAGTGAACCAAATCAGCCCAAAACCACACGGTCCAACCATGGTTCAACTATGGTCTAACCACTAGCTCAATACCCTGGTCCAACCAACTGGTCGAATCTCGGTCCAACCATGGTTCAACCACCAGCTCGAATCAACAGTTCTAAGTGTGTGACCCTGTAGGCACTTGTAACGTTTGGCAATAATTGTAAACTCATTTACACAATTATAAACAATGAGCGGCGTCTAGCAACACATCATTGCTACCTAAACGACAAGATCAGTACTGATTCATTATGCCTCGGAACATGTCATCGTCCTTTCATCCCATTATGAAGATCAAACAGGAGACATGGAATATGTCAATCTCACATATGTTTGATCCAACGTTTCTTGATCCCCGAGTTAACTATGTAAAACGGATACTAATGATATCACCATATCACATAATTCGAGCATGGCCATGCATTTACAGTTCAACTCTATCAAGAGGCCCATCTGATAATATACCCGTTATATGGGTTGGACGAATCCCTTCTTGATCATACAAAACCCACTACACATTATATCATATACCCAATGATTACACTAAGGTCTACTCAGTTACGAATAGCCAAGAGTAATATCAAAGTATATGACTCACATGTTGGGAACCTTGATGATCTCAGGTCTAAGGACAATACATATAAGAACCACTAATGACAATTATATAACGTTCCATGTAGTGTTCTTATGTTGGGTCAGTCCAGACCACAAGTTCTCTAACTTGTACCCGTATGTAGAATTCCTATCTCATATAATTCTCAACATACGCTAGTCTTAATTTATTATTACAACCCATCCATATTAATAATCGACTAGGAACATTTAAGAATATAAAATATTCTAGGGTTATAAATATGTGCAAGTGTTTATCTCATAAACATATTTATTGGAATAACCTTAATGTATTTACATGACTATGTACAATCATCCATTGATTGGCTTTTGGGCATATTACACTAACACCACTATCTCCATTTCTTCTTTCCTTCCCTATATCTCCTCTCTTCTCCCCAGAGCTCCACCGAGCCCCTCTCTCTATTGCCCTCCTTCCTCTTCCATTTCTTCACCACCATCTCCTCTTAACCTCGCCTCGACTCGCCGCCGTCAAACCCAGCCGCGACCAGGCCGAGGCTGGCGGATCCATTGAACCGCTGAACCGCCCTCTTTCCAAGTCGGTCGCCTGCCGTCCGGAGCCTCCTCGCTCCTCCTCACAGCGACGTCGCCTTCTCCTTCCGTCGCTTTTCGCCGCCCTGCTGCTGCTGACGACCACCAGCAGCCACCGCGCCTTCTTCCCTGCATCTCTCTCTCGTCGCCGTCGCAGTCGATGCGCCTCCATCTTTCTTTCCTCCTCCACCAAGACAACACCAAGGCTGGGTGAGTCTTGGCCGCGCCTCCTTCTTCCTTCTCTTTGCTTTATTTTATTATTTTGATTAGTTAAGGTTCGTGGCTGATTTGGTTCAATTCGTTGTTTGTGGGTCTGTGTTTTGGTGTTGCCGAGGTGGGTGAGTGTGCGATGATGTCTTTGATGGGTGCAGGTTGCCAGCCAAGTGGTGTTTTGGATGATGGAATTGTAGACAGGTTGGTGTATTCCGGGCAGCAGAGTTATGTTTGGTGTTTGATGGTGGACGGACGATGAACGCTTGTCGTGGTGGTGCTGGCAGCGGGTACATGGTGCTTGTTTTGTTGGGTGTTTTGAAGGGTGACCACAGTGACTGTGGAGTTCCTGGACTTCTGTGAACAGTGCTAAGCCGAAATCCGGCGAGGTCCCGGTGTCTCAAATTTTCCAGCGAGGCTTCCGGGAAAGAATCCGATGATAGTAAACCTTTGGGTAATTCCTTGGACTCGTTTTACACCTTGGCTCGAGTTTGGGCTCGGTTGCACAATGGACTCGGAAACGGGCCGAACGTGCAGAGGCCCATGTTCCCGTGACACGTATGCTTTGACGGACCTAATGACGAAACTGATGTATAAGTAAAATACGTGGACGAATTATATAATTAAGAGGTTAATGATTTAAACTACGGATTAAAAACGATATTATTTTTGGATTTAACTATGTATTCATAAGTCTAATGTACATAACCCACATATGATTTATTTTATGGCCACATTACGTTTTTATAATTTTCTATGTACCGGAACTATGATAGTGGCATTATTATTTTGATGTTAGTGTGAGCTATATTAATTTAACACTATGTACGTGTGTTATATTATATAATGAGTTCTGATTATTATCTTTACCCTATTAATAATTATCGGTTATATAATTATATATGAATTTATAAATATTACTTTTACAACAATATGATATGGTTATTTTATACCAAAAATTGGCTATATAATTTTCCCATTGATGGTACTACTTCCCATTTAACGATAGTATTATCGGATATATTATTTTAATGTATTTATCGCCTTTACTATTTTGTAATCAGTGTTTACCAAACGTAAAAGTATTTATTATTATTATTATTTTAACGGGAGTAAATAATTTAAGGAATATTACTTCCTTCATATTATAGACTACGGGTATTTATGGGTCATAATTAATCTTACAGCCGTAATAGCAACGTATAATGGAAACGGTTTGGAAACATTGATAACAGAGTTAGTTGTGGATAAGCTAATAAACTAATAGTTAACCACACGCAATGCATTTTTCTATATGCATTATATGTGATTATATGTATTGATATGATATAGGGACAAATAAAGCCATATGGACTATGTACCGGCTTCAGAGACATACCAGGTAAGGATAAGTAAATATTTATATACTGCCCATGATATCAAGTTGCTGTTTGTTTACTATGTGTGATATTTGCTGGTATGATACTTTGTGGCTGTGAATGGTTTGTTGTGAGATGAATTAAGTTGATAATTATTGCCGTTGATGTTGTTGAAATTATTGCTACTGTTGATGTTATTGATGATGTTGGAATTGTTGGTACTGTTGTTGTTGACTGTGAGAATTATGTGAGTTGAGTACCGGGGGTACTAGTATGGGATAACAGTTTGGAATAAGTTTGTATTATCCAGACGAGCGGAGAGGTTGTGAGCCTACTCGGGATAATGAGATAATGGTCGGATAATAGAAGTATAGTAACTAGTTGAGGGAAATGAAATAATAAAATTGAAAACACTTAGACATCTAGTAAGTCACGGTTAAATGTTGGAATAGCCTGATGGTAGTCTTATTTTTTATGGTGCTGGGGGAGAGTGTGCTTGAGGTCTGCTCCCTGTCTATACCAATTTTTATTTAGGCGTTGGGGGAGAGTGTACTTGGGGTCTGCTCCCTGTCTGTGCCAGTTATTACGTGGAGGTACCAGGGCGGAGTCCACGGGCTAGCTAGCTTGACTACCTGGCGATGGCCACCATTTAACTTGTGATAGGGGCCCTAATAATAAAATTGAAATAGCGTGTCTAGAATCACAGAGTGTGTTATTTAAGGTTTGTGAGAACCTTAATTAATTATTGTTGATGTGGCTTGGTTATTATCGGTTGCCTGTATATTTGTCTTTACTTATGGATTTCACCCGCTGAGCACTTCGGACTCACCCCTCGCCTGCGTGACTCGGTCACATAGTTTGATTGTGCGTAGTTCAGGTACGTTCGAGGCAAGCTGTGGCGCACCCTCTGCCAAGCCCGGATCCATCCTGCGTTGCATCATTTTAACTACTATTGTTGTGTTGTATTAAGACTTCCGCTGTTTGCATTTGTCACTCTACTTCTGTTGCTTGCTGTAATAATGTCTCCGTACGAGGGACGAGTACTGATGTTGTATTATTGTTGTTGGCTTGTGATATTTACTAGCTGTGGATTCTGTAATAGTATGTGGTCCCACGTGTTTACTGTGTATAACGGTAAATACGGATCGGGGCGTTTCATACATACACTACACAATATATATAGATAACAAGCTAGGGTGTCATGGCCTCCTCGAAACAAGCTTAAACTTCCCTATTGAATTGCAGCATTTGAATTAAACACACACTTATCTTTAATTTTGGTTGAAGTGTAATTCAAATCAAGATGTTTTTATTATAAGTGAAGGCTTTTGTAATCTTTTTCAAAAAAATTCATTGCAATCATTCAATTAGAGTAGCATAAGATTGGACTATGAATTTTTTTAATTATCTGGAGAAAAACTCTATAAATGTAGAAAGAAGATGAAAAATTAATGAAGTAGAATCATTGAAGTCATGCTTTTTTAATTTCAATCTTGTATGGAGTTATGCTTTTCTAATTCTCTAAAGGAGTTATGTTTTAGATAAATAGATAGACATTTCTTTAGAAGATTTCGATAGTAAGGTGAGAAAGGAAGGTTTTCGAATTCCAAATAGTTAGAAGGGTAGAAAATAAATATTATTTACTTTTTAAAAATAAATAAAAAAATTTTTGTATTTTTTAATGTGGGAAGATAATAACTAATTGTTCCAATAAAATCTTGCCACACAGGTTTGTACGCATACACTCAAATTATGGGATTGTACAGTAGAAGGCACACCTTATATTTAATCTATGTATACCGTGAAGTACAAACCAATATCAATATAATTAGTCTCCAAAATGCAGTCTGAATTTTAATCTAAGCTTTATAGAAGTAATCCTGCTATGCGGCGGACTAGTAACTCTATTGATTTAGTAGAAGTAACACAATGAATGCTGATAAAAAAAAAAATACAATGAATATTCTATTTGCGGAAGTAATGTGGCTACGTGCACTAGTGACTTCACCAGAAAAATTCATACCTAAAACCCGGCCACTATAATTTTTTTTCTTAAAAAGAATATTGTAGTAAGCAAATATTACGCAACTTCTAAATTTATATGGGAAGGATAACACTTAATAATATTGAGATAGAATCTTTTCTATATATCCCGAGTTTTCAAATTGTCCTGTTTGTGTATCCTGAGTTTGATTTATGCACCTCAAGTTTATCATTTGTCCCAATTTTATACTTGGGGCAACCAGATGTTGATCTCGCGATCTCCCAGGTAACACAAGTCAAATTAGTGCTAAGTATAAATTTTGTTTGGGACCCAGTCCTCATTTAGTAAACGGATCTATTTTTGGACCTTTTTTCTAAAAAAAAGTTGGATGATTTACCAAAAAAAGAACAGAAAGTACGTATGCTAAAGCATTAATGTTATGCAGACTAAATAATTATTTCCAAAATAATGCCTGCTACTGTGTTTTATTTTTTCTTGGAGAAACCTACTGTGTTTGGACAGAAGAACTGTGGTGGAATTTTGGGACCAGAAGGAGTGGGTATAGCAGGAGGGCCTACGGCCTGTTTTATTGGTTATGGCAACATTAACGACTTAATTACAATCAAATTAGTGGACTTATAAGCAGGGGCGGATCCAGGATTTTGTATTAGTAATCAAATTAGTGGACTTATCAGCAGGGGCGGATCCAGGATTTTGTATTAGGGGGGGGGGGGGGGGGGGAATTTTAAAGAATAAATCTAAGGAGGAGCCAAATTTATACAAATTAGGAGAAATATCAAAAAAGTTAATAAAACAAGCAGAGGTTATTGTTCGTACCCGCGTTGGACCCTTAAATTCCAACACAACTCACCACCACGACACCATGAAGACTTTATGAAAATATTACCATATTTACTGATATCTCGGATTTGGGGGGGCCTGGGCCCCTGCTTCCCCCCTGGGTCCGCCACTGCTTATAAGGTAAGTCCAAGTAAGGAAGTTTTCTTTTAATTTGGCTGAAGAAAAATATATTAATATAACCTTATAATAAAGAGTACAACACATTGATGCGCAAGGGAAGCAACTGCAAATCTATAAGCATAAACTCTAATTTCATCCCTGTATTATACACCTTTGTTCAATTTACTCTTTGAATTTTAATTTAGATCGATTGAATATTTGTGTTTGTAAAATTAAATCAATTTGCTCCCTGAATTTCAATTTGGGTTGATTGAATGCTTATGTTTATAAAATTAGATCAATTTACCCATTGACTAAAATTGTAATCAAAATTAACTATAATTAATATGAATTTAGTAAATTCTAGAAAAAAAATACACATACGACTTATAAGCTCACGCAAACAATCCCAGAGTGTTTAGGTTCCATCGCTTCTAGATAAAGAAAAAGAATACTTGCGCTACAAATTGTGTCAATTTGTTGCTCATGAATATTTCAAGAAAATGTCCTTTTAAAAAATGTTGCAGGCGACTTTCTCAAGCTCCAATCACGAACAAGTCCATCCGGTGTTGGACTTGCAAGGCATGGGCAACGGTCATGTCTTGAATCCCAGTCTCTTCAATCAAGTGCCTTTTTTTGGTGATGCGTTAACATTTACAATTGAAAAAAGGAAAAAAAAAAAGAGAAGTGTCCTCAAATTAGTTAACTATGCTGTTTCAGGTCTTTTCATTTTAAATTTAATGAACAACTCTTTTAGGTTTTTGTATTCATTCGCTAGACACTTTACTAACTTCAGTGGCAGCAACTTCCCGAAAGAAAGAAGAAAAAGGTAGACATCAACTTGCATTTTTTTTTTTTTTGAAGTAGTGAATATAGCTAAGAGCGATCCTCCATCTTTGCTTTTATGAGTGACAGCCGAAAAGCTTCCACGTTTTTGGTTCTTTTTTCTTTTTGAAGAGTGAAAGTTGTAAATATTTTTATCTTTCTCTTAAACGGAAGGTACATAGAGATTTTCACAAAGGAGGTCGGTGCATGCAGTTCAGATACAGTTGCCGATTCATGTTTATCAATATCGCCATCTTTTTGTGTTTTTTTTTTTGTTTTTGTTTTTGTTTCTGTTGTTTTACCTTTTCCTAGGGTTCTTTTTTGGCTAATGGAGAGCACGTTTCTTCAAGTGTTTTTTAGGCATCTTTTCATTTTCAGGCATATGAAAGAACCTTCCTATAATTGCAGAATTATTTCATGGTATGGATCACGTCTATATCCATGCATGTGAAATAAATTAAAAAGGGGTTGCGATGATATGTAATATGGAGTCTAAAGTTCGAAACCTCAAATCATTGAAAGACTTCGACAAAAAAAAAAAAAAATCATTGAAAGACTTGAGTTCTTTTGTTTGGCCAAAAAAATGAAAACCTAGTGACCGGTTAAATTGAAGTGGTGAATATATTTTTTTTTTTTGAGGAAAGAAGTGGTGAATATAAAGTAAGAGGAAGGTTTTAAATCCTTCAATGCATAATAAGTACTACGAGGATTCAATTCTATCCTCTACTTTCTGTAAGAATCGAAAAAAATTTCAATGAATTAATTAAGAATGAACAATGAGAAGTACTAACCCAGTTAAGAACTTCTAACAAGCACGAATGCTATTGGGAACTATCACCCCGAACGAATAATATTTAGGAATGAACAATGAAGAGTACTAACCCAAACTTCAAAATTTTTGTTAAATAACTTGTTTTCAAACCCTTCAACAATATGATAGACAAAATGAAAAAAAAAATGATAAAATGCCACCCATCATTCAAAGTCTTCCGCAAATGAAATGAGTACTGGGTACATAAAAATAGAGAGAATTTTAACTTGTATATGTTGGTATTTGATATTTACTGGTATTTTTGCAAAGTATGTAACTTCTAATATGTTGCTCTTCATCATTCATCACCATAGTCGACGTGTTTCTTCTTAATAAATTACTAAACCTTCGAAAAGGAAACACGAAGTATTGAAATAATTAATGCAATTTGGGAGATAAAAACGAGAGGAAGACTATAACCTATATTTGCTTTATGACGAAGTTTTCAAACTTTAGTTTTCACCAGCAAAAGTCCTTTAACTCCTTTAGTTTTTCTGAACGGAACTCCACTTAGTTAAAAGCTAGGATATTAATCTCCCCCAAATGCAAAAGTTGCGTGGCGCTGTTGGAACTCCTATAGCAGAATCTAATTCCATTGGTTTAACTAAATCACCACACTCAAGGGATTAGTAACAATTGCACTTACCTTGTAATGCAGCCTAACATGGGTATATATTATTCTTTCAGTTAAAGTATCAAAATGTAAATTTGATTTATTTTTGCTTCAGGGATGGCCATTTGCCTCACAATACGTGGATGGGTAAGAGTAGATTGCTGCCCCATGAAGGTTCCTTCCTCTCCATTTTTATCATCCACTTTCACCCCACTCCAAAAAGCAGCTATCGAAAGCAACCTGCTTTCCTGCTCTATATAAACCTCTTCAAGGCCTTAAGGAATCCCTCATGCTAACCACTACTTTGTCTTTGACAGCCTATATCCATCCATCGTCCTAATACTGAGCCTATCTCCATTCTTTTTCAGCTTCTGCTTCTGTTTTGTTTGTTTGGTTTTGTTTTCTTACAAAAATCCCAAAAATGAAGAATAAAGCATCTGTTTTCTTGAAACGTATAGTGGCATTGTTGAGTTCTATTGCCAAGGCCAAGTCTTTGGCTGTGAAGAATAAAACAAGCACATTAAAAGCTCGGGCTATCATGTTTTCTTTAGTTAAGAGCAAGAGGGTGTTGATGGGTTCCATCTCCAACAAGATTCATAGCATTCTTGGTCAGCTTGACAAGGAAAGCGAGTACGGAGATGAGGAGGATCAAAGCAAGGCCATTGTCCTCTACTGCAATGGCAGAGCCAACCAGTCAAATTCCAGTTGCACCCAGTTGGCAGATGACAATTGCAACAATGACTACAACTATTATGATGATGACGACGATAAGTACCCGGATCTTAGGCACTGCTTGTTTGATGAAGAGGAGGATTTTGATGACCCAGGTGGCTCCATCATCGATTTGGTCAAGAATTCCAAGGAGGAAGGAGAAGATTTCAGCCTGGAAGATGAGATAGATCACGTTGCAGATTTGTTCATCTCCAGATTTCACAAGCAGATGCGTCTGCAAAAGCTGGAATCATTCAAGAGGTACCAGGAGATGCTTGCCAGAAGTGTTTAATGCAAGATTCACAATTTCCCCAGCAAACCAAACATATAGGCCCATTAATTGTTCCTTGTTAGTAATCTTTACTTTATTTCAAGCAATATTTCGTGTATGTTAATTCTAAGCATCAGCAATGGAATTAAAATAAGAGATGAAACTGTAAGGTTACGTGGCTCTCCTCTCCTAGTTGCAGTTATGGAGGAGAACTGCATGCCTCAGCAGCTAGGATGCATATCCCACAAATTTTATGTGATTCATGTAACGGGCTAGGACATTTTTCTTTCCTTTCCCTGCCATGTAAAGTGATTCAGAAATAAATTGTAATTTTCTTTTGTCGGAAGAAATAAATTGTAATTGTAGCATTATAAATTTCCAATAAATTCATGGTGCTTTCATAATTAAATAAGAGCTTTCATATTGAGGGAGGCGTCCGTGTTGTTTTTTTTGGTAGAGAAACGTGGCTAAAGCCCTAAATTAGCCAGATGAAGGCACACATAAACGGGAAAAGAGACCCCTATCATTCTGTAAGAAACCCAGAAACCCAGGATAGAGACAGGAGGGTCCTGCAAATAGTGCAAACCCAATGGATAGGATCTTGCCAGCGCAACAAGATCATCCGATCCGCCGCACTATTAGCTTCCCTGTAGACATGAAAACTTTGAGCCTGCTAGGCACTTCCGTATACAGCTCACGACCGCCTTAACAGGAAGGGGAGGAGGAGAAGAACTGCATAAATACTCCATGCTTGCGCAACGAACAGCGAGCGACCCTCGACTCACCGCATCCAATCACTGAAGGACAAACGGACGGTGTCGCACGCCTCAAACCGGGTTTTGGTTTTTCTAAATTAAGTTACACTAGGCTAGCATAGTAACTTTACGCTAATATGCGATAAAGTAAAGGCTAATTGACAAAAATATAATAATTGCTTGTTTGATTGATCTTTTCGTGTTGCGGTACAAGAATTGTCAATAGCCTTATATAGGCAATGTTCAAAATTCAACAGATCAAATCAAGATCTCTTATAATCTTGTTTAAATTCAAACTCAAACCAAAACTTGCCGTTCAAATGCATCGATGACAAGCCGTCGAACTCAAATTTAAAACCACCCAGATAAGATAACCCCAATCTTTGCCGAATCAACTTCAAATCTCCTAGTCTTCATGACCCAACAATTGTTCTCATGGTCAATCACAAAGACTAGATCAGGCGATTAATCTCCATGGCCTCAAAGGTTAGCCATTCCCCACAACCGACAAGCCCAGCAACTAGGGACCCAAATGGCAATGATGATTGTCACAACAACTGCCCATAGAACAACCAGTGAGACCACAACAACCGGCCCAGCAACCAGGGTTCCAAAAGACAATCACAACTGGCCCAGCAACCAGGGATCTAAAAGACAATCAAAGGACGATTGTCACAACAACCTTCTAGAACAACCAGTGAGACTACAACAATTGGTGAATCCAACTCCTGAAACCCACACAACTACCAGCCCACGATTTTGGTTCGGTGTAAACAATTGCCCCCCCTCAGCCTTTTAATTGAAGGCAAAGACAAATTGGGTGTTCAAGACCTCCAATCACCAAAATCGTCTCCATGCGGACTACCTAGCTGATTGCTAATCAGTCTTTCTCCTTTGCCGAGACTTGAGGAAACAACCTTACTTTTAAACAAGCCACCGATTTCGAATAACAACCCCAAGGACCACCAAACACTGATCCACCAAGAGCATGTCACCAATCGCCAAAATAATCAAGTTGAGCAAGTACTCAACTCTCCACAACAACCAAGCCCAAAACGACCGGCCTACCAAAACAACCAAGCCGACATGTAGTCAATATAAGAATTGGCTTCTAAAATCTCAATCCTCACAACAACCAAATTGGGCCCCAACAACCACTACTTACATCGGCCTGCCACAACAACCAAAACGGATCATCACTTATTCTCGTCAATCAACCTCCGACACTTGTCCTAGCAACCGTGGACATTAAGTCGATCAAACTAAAACCCCAATGAAAGGTTATCCATTAATTACAAATAAAACTTCCATAGAAACCCCTCAACAAAGGAAGCTTTGTCGCCCAACCAAAATTGAATTCGTGGTGAATATTATGAACACCCGATCCAAAATCACTTGGGCCTATTCACCTATTCCTTTTTACCTTGTTCCTCGGGTCAATCCCATGTCAATGGAGTCGGCACCTAAATTTTATTAAGGACAAAATTTGGAAAAAGCCTTTATATGACTCCTTTAGGCAACATGGTCATGACGAACCAAAGACATGGGATCGGGAGTTCGTCAAGGATGGGAAGGTGTTAGGCACCCATCCGTGTTGGGTCGAAACCTTGTGCAATTACAAAGTACAAGTGTGCCTTGTGCAGGTGTACAAGTGTGGAAAGCAAAGAGAAGGGAGAAGAAAAAGATTTGGCTTGCATCCTATTGTGAAATCGAGACTACCTACGTACTCAGGGGCGGATCCAGGAAAAAAAATAGGGAGGGCCAAATCATAATATTATATAAATTAATAGGGACTTAATTGTATCATATGGGAAATATTTAAAAAATCTAAAGGGGAAGAGCCAATGGAAGGATTCGAACCAGGGAAGAATGTATAACACCACACTTACCACCAAGCTACATGTTAATATTTGTAGAATTCTTGCCATATTTAGATCAAATAGGATTTTAGGGCGGGCCTGGGCCCCCTTGCTCCCCCTAAATCCGCCCCTGTACGTACCCGAGTGACCGGGGTCAAAGCCACGTAGTTCTAAACATGGCATTATGTCGCCACTTACATCATCAAAAGCATACGCATATAGCCAACAAAAATCAATAAAAAAGGTTTTAGTGTTATCTCTTGTAGCCCTCCTCTAGCTCATTGCGTTGGATTGTGTTCTCCACCCACCTTCTTGCCACTTCTTAGCTCAATGGTTGATCCCCTTTTTGGTTCCTCCTTGCTGGACTATTGCTAGTGCTCCCTACGAAAATTCTCTAGAATTTCTACCTAAGAATATATTTCTAAGGTTGGAGAGGTAGAGTTTTCCCAAGCAACAAAGCTTATGAGTAAGTATGTGAATAATAGTGTGTCCTTTGAAATGTGTATGAGGGGTCCTATTTATAGTGTTCTGGGAAGCCTAGGGGCGTGGACCAGCTTAATGGTGAAGATTATGCCCGAAAATCTGGACCAAAACCGCGTAGGATCGAATTGGAAACAAAAATCGAGGAAATTGGCATTTCTGGGCGTCCATGACCGCCATGACCGGCGGTCATCCAAGCGATGCCCATTGGAGAAGTGTTCAAGCAGTGCATAAATGGCGGATTGTTGAAGCCTCTAGAGCCAAAACCATATGCAAACCCCACAGCTGATCAAAGCAAATATTGTGAGTATCACCGGAGTCAAGGACATACAGTTGACCACTGTGGAAGCTTGCGCCATGCCATTCAGAACTTGATCGATAAGGGGTTGTTGACATTGCCAACTATGCATAGATATTGATGAGAATCGAGAGTAGAGAGTCTAAATTTTCATAAAGAGTGATGGTTTAATCTCATTAGACTCACTTTATTTTCAAGCATTTGAATAAGTGTACCTTTTAGTTCCTTTCAAGGAATAAAATTTTATTCCCTCATCTTTGTGTGGAAAAAAATTAACAAATTTCCATGAAAGTCCCTTGACTTAACCCAAGGACCTTTCGATGAACTACGAAGATCTGAGTCTGTGGGTGTAAACCATTCCTACCTAAACACTCACCTTTTTCAGCCTTCAAACCCAAACCCAAGTTAACCTTCAAACATCTATCCATTCCAACCTCCACATAGACCCCATCACATTCACCTTGAACACTTGTCTAAAAGAATTGCCTCCCGAAAATGAATCTAGCTTTCTAAAGAGTTTTATCCAAATGCTGATGTTCAAACGGGTCATTCCCCTCAAAAAAAAAAAGTGGAAAAAAGAAAATAAAAAAAAAGAAAAAAAAAGAAAAAAAGAAGAATGAGGAAAGGAAAAGTTGTTAGCCTAAACATGGGTCTAATACTTTAATCAGTGTTAATCCATAATTAACCATGTTTAGTGCGTTGATATATTATGATTTTGATGACTAACAAACAGGATTAAATGTTTGCCATATATACTTGTGTTGAGTTTTCTCGCAGGTTGGTTTTTAGCTTGGTTTCTCAGCTTGGTTTCAGATGAAACCACACCTGTCTGTCAACATCGTGGTCCCAACTGCAAGAGGCCAAGTGGTCCCAACGGTCCATACAGCAATTAAAGCCAACTCCCAACTATTCCAAAGGGCAGAGAAAATGGTCCAACACTGGAGAGAAGACTTCAACCCTTATCTCTCACCTCTCTTTGATCAATTATGTGAAGGGGACCATGTGGTCCAATTTTGTGGTCCGGATTGCCAAAAATGGAAAGTCTTTGTATAATGGAGGCAAATGGAGAGTGGACTTCCTCAAAATAAAGCAGCAGCATCCTGCAGAGCATCAAGGTCTGATCTGGAGCTTCATGGGAGATTGTAGCCGCTGGAGGAAGAGAAAAATATCTCACCTACCCCCACCAACTCAAGCACTATATAAGGAAGGCCATTGCATATCTTTCTTCCTTAACCCAGCCATTTGAAAACGTGCTATTAAGTTGATTATTGAGCTTATACCTGCTGTGTTCTTACTGTTTTTGAGAGCTTTGAATTTGTGCTTAATCTTGTTCTCCAAGTTCTTACAAAGGGTAGAGTGTTTAGGCAAGACTAGTGTAGTATTGCTGGGTCCTCAAATTAGGGTTTTGATTTGAGTAAAGGTTAGAGTTTAGCCTGGGAAAAACTTGTAAAGGTTAGAGCTTAGCCTGCAAAAGCTTGTGTGTGTAAAGGTTTGAGCTTAGCCTGCAAAAGCTTGGTTTCTATAATCGGTTAAGGCTGATCCCGCAAAAGCCTAAGATAGTGAGAGTTTCTAAAATCCTAAAGGAAGGGCCTTTAGGTAGTGGTCCTCTCAGGCCTATTCGGGCTAACAATTGATAGCGGAGCCACGTCCTCAGTATAAAGGAGTAACATCCAGAGGCAAAGATCATGGCTTATGAGGGAAATAGCATCAACAAAGCACCCCACTTCGATGGTGCAAACTTTGATTACTGGAAGTTCAGGATGAAGATCTTCCTTGAAGGCAAAGATCTGGAGATGTGGAACATTGTACAGCATCTTTATGCCAGACTACTGAGGGACATGTAGTTCTGGTCAGAAGAGGAGCTAAAAAAGGCTAAGCTTGATGCTCAAGCCAAGAATGTCCTTCTTTGTGGAATAAGTGAGAGTGAGTTTCAAAGAGTGAGATCTTGTGAAACTGCCTATGAGATCTATAGGCTTCTATGTGTCACTCATGAAGGCACAAACCAAGTGAAGGAGTCAAGGCTCGATCGTCTCATGAGGGACTATGAACTGTTTCAGATGGTTTCTGGTGAAACCATACAGGAGATGGATACTCGCTTCACAATTATGTGCAACAGCCTTGCAACTCTTGGGAAGGTTATCACACACAGAGAAAAGGTTGCAAAGGTACTTAGGTCTCTACCTAAGGAGTGGGAGCCCAAGGTTACTGCCATAGAAGAAGCTCAGAACTTGAACACTCTCACCTATGATGAGCTAATTGGCAAGCTTATAGTGCATGGTTCTAAGTTTGAAACCAAGGAACCAAAGAAGAAGGACCTGGCCTTAAAATCCCATGAATCTGGTGATGAAGACAGTGACTCTGAAGTGGCACTTCTTTCCAAAAGGGTTGTAAGATATCTCAAGATAAAAAAGCAGCAAAAGAGTAGAAGTCCTAGAGGTGTGAAGATTGAAGAACCAAAGAAAGATCCTCTAATCTGTTTTGACTGCAACCGACCTGGTCACATTAAAGCTGAATGTCCACATCAGAAGAAGAATAGATATGACTCTTCAAAAACCAAAGGGAAGAGGGCTATGGTAGCTTGGGATGACTCGGATTCTGAAAGCGATTCTGAAATAGAAGAAGCTGTGAAACTTTGTCTGATGGCTCAAGAAGAATCTGAGGTATTTAATGCTCCTGACTTTACTTATGATGAATTACAAGATGCTTTTGGTGAATTGCATGATAAGTATAAGCAAGTGCTTAAAAAGAATAGTGCATACAAGAAAAGAATTGAGATTCTTGAATATGATGCTGAAGCTCATAGAAAAGCATATGAAAAGCTTAATCTTGCTCACACCGAAGCTCTGAAATCTTGTGAAACTTTGAAAGTTGATAAATTTGCTATCCAAAATGCTCTTGATGAACTTGAAAAGAAAATTGCTTGCAACATTGCTACTTGTGAAAAATTGTTGAAAGAAAACGATATGTTAAATAGGAGTGTTGAAGATCTAAAGTGTTCTCTTGAGAAATTCACTAAAGGAACAGATAGTTTAAATCTTCTGCTAGGACAGCAAAGACATTCAGTGCAGAAAGAAGAAATAGGTGCTACTCACATGGTTTTTAACAAACCAAGCTCTACAAACCATGTGGTTTTTCACAAACCAAGTCCACCGATGAAATTTGTTAAGGCTGGGTCTAGTCAACCATATAGACCAAGGATGAATATGCATATGCACTCACATCACTCTAAAGCACCACATATTACCTGTCATTTCTGTGGTAGAGTTGGTCATGGCATTAGGTCTTGTTGGTTCAAGAAACACAACTGTCATGTAAAGTATGTGTGGGTTCCGAAAGGAACCAAGCCTAACTCTGAAGGACCCAAATCAGTTTGGGTACCTAAAACTTGATCATGCTGACAGGAAAACAGGGATGAGTGGATCTTGGACAGTGGTTGTTCAAGGCACATGACAGGGGACTCTTCCATGTTCTCATCCCTTACTGAAAAGGACCGAGGTAATGTAACTTTTGGTGATATGTCAAAAGGTAAAATTCTTGGTTTCGGTGATATTAATTCTTGTCCTGCTATTGAGCATGTCTTACTGGTTGATAACCTCAAATATAACTTGCTAAGCATCAGTCAATTATGTGATAAAGGGTACAAAATTATATTTGAAGCATCTAGATGTTTGGTCACTAACAGAAACCAAGTGGGTTTTGTTGGAAAGAGAAAAGGTAACATATACTCTATCAACCTAAATGATGTGGCTAATCCTGTTTTCAAGTGTCTAAGTGTTAGAACAGAAACCCCAACTCTATGGCATGGAAGGCTTGGTCATGCAAATTTGGAGCTAATTTCAAATCTGTCCAAAAAGGAGTTGGTGAGAGGACTGCCAATGCTCAAATATGAAAAAGAAACCACATGTAGAGCATGTCAACTCAGAAAACAGGTTAAAAGTTCCTTTAAATCTACACACACTATCTCTACATCTAGACCACTTGAATTATTGCATATTGACTTGTTTGGTCCCATGAGAACCATTAGCTTAGGTGGTAAAAGTTATGTTCTTGTGGTGGTTGATGATTATTCTAGGTACACATGGGTTGTATTTCTTGCTCAAAAGGATCATGCATGTTATGAATTTGGTACTCTTGTTAGGAAAGTACAAAATGAAAAAGGTTATAAAATTTCGAAAATTAGAAGTGATCATGGATGTGAATTTGATAACCTTGTCTTTAAACACTTCTGTGAGCAAAGTGGTATTGAACACACCTTTTCGACTCCTAGAAACGCCTCAACAAAATAGGGTAGTTGAAAGGAAGAATCGAACTTTGCAAGTAATGGCTAGAACTATGCTTAATGAGCATAAGTTACCTGCATATTTCTGGGCAGAGGGTGTAAACACAGCATGCTATATTCTAAATAGAGTATCCTTACGTCCTTTAATTGAAAAGACCCCTTATGAGATATGGTTTGATAAGAAACCAAGCATCAGTTACTTTCGTGTTTTTGGGTCTAAATGTTATATACTTAATACTGAGAATAACCTTGATAAATTTGATGCTAAATCTGATGATGGTGTCTTCCTTGGGTATTCACTTACTAGTAAGGCATATAGAGTGTATAATAAAAGAAGGAATAAAGTTTTTTCTCATCCTTGTATTAGACCTCAAAGTTGGAAGGCATCCCTCTATTAGATTTTGGCTCGTTTTCATCCCTCTATTTGTGAATTTTGTCTTATTTTCATCCTTGTGTTTGCCTTTTTGGCCTATTTAGAGGGATGAAAACAAGCAAAAACCCATGGATAGAGGGATGAAAATAGACCAAAACCAATACAAGGATGACTTTTAACTTTATGGTCTAACACAAGGATGAAAAAATGCTTTAATCCAATAAAAGAACCTTGGTTGTAGAAGAAACCATGCATGTTGTGTTTGATGAAATTGACCCTTGTGATGAAAGTGATGACATAGATACTGACATAGCATCTGATGAGCAACCACATATTGTCAATCGTGAGAATTCTGTGGAAGAGGAGGATGAACCACCTGTGCTGGCACCACCTACACCTTCTGTGTTGGAACCAAGAGTGGAACCAAGCGTCCAGCCACGTCTGGAACCAGTGATCCAACCAAGTGGTTCTGGTGAAGAACCAAATGTAGCAGAATAAGGATCAACTTCCTATGGAAACATCAGGGCACCAAGGGACATACAACTGATGTTATCCTTGGTGATCTAAATAAAGGGGTGTCTACCAGATCCTCACTGCACAACATCAATTTGCATCTTGCATTCCTCTCTCAAGTTGAATCCAAAAGTGCAAAAGAAGCCATTCTTGATGAGAATTGGATTATGGCAATGCAAGAAGAGCTGAACCAATTCAAAAGAAGCGACGTTTGGGAGCTTGTGCCAAGACCAGTTGAACATCCTATCATTGGTACCAAATGGGTCTTCAAAAATAAACTTGATGAATCAGGTGTTTTGGTAAGAAACAAAGCAAGGTTAGTTGCTCAAGGGTATAATCAAGAGGAGGGTATTGATTATGATGAGACCTTTGCTCCTGTTGCTAGATTAGAGTCTATTCGTATGCTACTTGCATTTGCATCATATAAATCCTTTAAGCTATATCAAATGGATGTTAAGAGTGCATTCTTAAATGGATATATTCTAGAAGAAGTATATGTTGAACAACCACCTGGTTTTAAAAGTCATGAACATCCAGAACATGTATTCAAGCTTAAAAAGGCATTATATGGACTTAAGCAAGCACCTAGGGCTTGGTATGATAGGTTAAGCTCATACTTGGTTTCTAAAGGTTTTTCTAGAGGAAAAGTCAATTCAACATTGTTTGTTAAGTCTGACAAACGTGATGTCATCATTGTGCAAATCTATGTTGATGATATTTTATTTGGTGCTACTAATGATCTACTTTGTAAGGGATTTGAAAGCCTCATGCATAGTGAATTTGAGATGAGCATGATGGGTGAGCTCAATTTCTTTCTGGGCTTCCAAGTTAAGCAACTTGATAGAGGTATCTTCTTCAATCAAGCTAAGTACACTCGTGAGCTACTAAAGCGGTTTGGTTTGTCAGAAACCAAGCCTAGCCCCACTCCAATGAGTACATCCACCAAACTTGACAAGGAGGAACACGGTAAGGATGTTGATATAAAATTGTACAGGGGTATGATAGGTAGTCTTCTATATCTCACAGCCACTAGACCTGATATAATGTTTAGTGTGTGCTTATGTGCAAGGTTTCAATCATGTCCAAAAGAATCACATCTTAAGGCAATTAAGCGCATATTAAAGTATCTTAAGGGAACATCCTCTCTTGGTTTATGGTATCCTAAAGTCAGCACTTTTGAGCTAACAAGTTATTCAGATGCAGATTTTGCAGGGTGCACATTAGATTGAAAAAGCACAAGTGGGACATGCCAATTACTTGGGCAGTCTCTTGTGTCTTGGTCAATCAAGAAGCAAAATTCTGTTGCAACCTCAACCACTGAGGCTGAATATGTTGCAGCAGGAGCTTGTTGTGCACAAGTCCTATGGATGAAACAGACTTTAAGTGATTATGGACTAACATTTAATTGTGTGCCAATCTATTGTGACAGCTCTAGTGCTATTAATTTGACCAAGAATCCTGTACAACACTCTCGGACCAAGCATATTGAAGTGAGGCATCATTTTATCTGAGACCATGTGTTGAAGAAGGATGTGGCAATTGAATTCGTGAAGACTGAAAATCAGCTTGCTGATATCTTTACAAAGCCACTCAAAGAGGATCAATTCACCAAGATCAAACTTGAACTTGGAATGTGTAACTTACCTTGACTCTTATGCTTACTTGGTTTGATACTTGGTTTTTGTACTTGGCTTTTTACTTGGTTTTATACTTGGTCTTTGAACAAACCATGCAACCTCTTATTATGTGCATACATGACCATATTAGTCTTATTGCATTCATTACATCTCAAACACACACTCTCACTATACATTCTGGCATATGAGGAAATCTTTTGAGGCATTATGATTATCAGTTGAAGCAAAAGGATGATAAAGAACAGTAAGGTTCGTTGTGAAATCAAATATCCAGCAGATAGTGACTAATGGACAATGGATTATCTTCAAAGCGGGAAAACTACAATCTGGGTGGTCCAGAAAATTTCAAACTCAGTGGATTCAAAATTCTGAGCGCCAAACAGGCATGGATGATGTGCAATTTGGTTTCTGAAAAACCAAGTAGCCAGTGGCTATTACCCAACGGACAAAAGCAACTTCACATGAAGAAAGAGGAAATCTGGTTAATCATGGAATGTCAAACAGAAGATATTTTGTGGGGATAACAACTAGTATCTCTGTTTGGAAAAATAGGAAGGTCAAAGTAGTCTGTTTTTTCAAAAATGGGGGACCACCATGTCACGCCCGACAGTTTCTGAAAAGGAGAAGTCAGAATTCAATGCTCTTGACCGTTACAAGCAATCCCGTGACACTCTCCGGTTTTTGAGCCCCTTACCTTATCCCACTCACCATTATTCTAACATTTAAACACAACCTCTCTCCAATTATACAACCTCCTAACCGGTTACCCCCTATCTCTTTAAATACATACCTTTCCCTTCTCAAACACTACTACCACTCTCACTCACTTACCCGAATATCCTCTTACCTTGCACAGCTGCTACCTTTCCTCTCTCAAACAGCTAAACATGAAGACCTCCTCTAAGAAAGGTAACCCTAAAATAGCAAAAACAAAGAAAGCCCTCACTGAGAAAACATAAAAAACACGACCTCAAGGGAGAACCAAGCTGGAGGCGGCCAAGGTCACTCACTCAAAGGCAGTCATGAGGAGTGAGCAAGAGAAAGAAACTCCATGTGCTGCTACAGAGGCTGATGAATCAGAGAAGTTCAAGGAGGCTTGGGAAATGCAAGAAAGTCAGAAGGGGTCTGAAAAAGTTTGGCTTGATCGAGAGCCTTGGCCAACTGTAGAGAAAAGCACTGCTCCTGAAGGGTCTTCTGCACCCTCATGGCTCAAAACACCTCTCACTGGTAATACACCTCAAACTGACCTCTTATGTCCAGATCCTATTAGCTATCGTGTTCCTACACCTGAGGATAGTGAGAAAACCATCCCACACACCACCATTGATAGACTTAGTGCTAGCACAACCACCATACTTATAGAGGATCCTCATGTGCTTATCCCAAGTATGGTCACATCCATGATTGATACCTTTGTTAAGCATATAGTAATTCCACCTGGTCATGATCCCAAAATATTTCGTGAAAAGAAAAGAGAGGAATTTGGGGATATGATTTCAGATTTTGTCATCAAAGGCCATATTCCTCCAGAAAGCCTCATCCGAACACCCTCTAGAGATGAAGAAGAAGCCTACTACAAAGCATTGCGTGAAGGAACTGAACTGCTAGATACAACTGAGAAGGCAAGTCGTGAAGTTGGTAATGAGACCAATTTGGTTTCTAATGTGGTTCCAGCTGTGGTTCCACCCATGGTTTCGGTTCAAACCAACTTACAGCCTGTTGGTAAGCCATACATTGTGGATCTAAACATTGCACAACAAGAGCAGGATGATGATAATGTGATGTCTGATATACTCAAAGTAAGCAAGGAAGCTGCTGACTCTGTTCGTTCTTTCGAGCATGTGGCTTCTGAGAAACCAGAAGAATCTGTTGATAGTGATCATGAGATACCAAAGACCAAGACCTCTAAGCAAAAGAAGCATACCCTAAGCTGACAAAATTTGTCACTCCGAAGAAGAGCACTGGTATAGTCTTTCATGAACCAACTGACGCTGTGGTTTTCAAAAAACCAGTCCCAAAACCAATGACAAAGGCTGAAGGTAAAAGGAAGGTTGGAGAACCTGAACCAGAACCAGAACCAGAAGATGATGAAGATCTGGAGATCACTCAAGCTCATACAGCTTTAAGTCTAAGGATGCTGCATCAGAAGAGACTGAAGTTTCAAAGAAGAGAAAAAGGGGAGATGATTCGGATGATGACTCCAACTTCAATGATGCAGAAGAGAGTGATGAAGATGCTGATGAAGATGACTCAGAAAAGAATGACCGAGAAGAAGATGAAGAGCATGATGATGAAGAAGATGAAGAGGAGGAAACCCCAGCTAAACCTCCAAAGAAGAAGGCAAAAGGTCCAGTCAAAGGCAAACCTTCAAAGAAGAGGAAGAAGAGAGAAGTGAACTTATCTGCCTTCTATACACCACATACTATGGTTATGGAGGATTTTGCTGACTTGGGGGTATCTGATATCTTGAAGAAAGTTCAGCTTGGATATCTAGCCACTTTGAAGGCCAAAGCATATGAACCAATGGTCAAAGAATTCTTTAAGTATCTGAAATCGACCACTAATGCTGCTGGTGCCACTGCATCCATTACCACTCGTCTTAATGGGAAGACTGTTACCATTACTGCCAAGGACATCATTGCGATCCTTAAGCTGAAGCCCGGGAAACTTCAAGTGGTGTATGATAATCAGAAGCATTATAAGGGCACTCCTACGGATGTTGAGGGAAACAAGCTGCTCTTTGGTAGATCTTATCAGAGAGGGAAGTACAAGGATTTGATTCCAGTGCACCGTATGTTGATGTACATGCTGACTCGTGTGGTTTTACCGAGACCACACCATAAAACTACCATAATGCTCAGTGATCAGTGGACTTTGGTCTGCATTATCAAGAAGACCCCCATCTGTTATGGAACTCTAATTCTCCATCATCTGGCCACCTGCAAGGTTCTATGTTTTGGAGGTTTGATCACTCTCTTGGCTCGAAAATTCTCTTCGATTCCCACAGATGGTCCTGCACCTATCAGTCCTGTAATTATCAGCAGTCTCACTCTGTCCAAGATGTTTATTAAGCCTGATGCTGAAGGGAACTATTCTGTGACCAATAAACCAAAGGGGAAGGCTATTCAGAATGATGATCTTCGTGCTCGAGTGGCTGCGATTGAAAGTTTGCTAGATGATCTTAAGGATCAGATGACTGACTTTGAGGCTACTGTGATGGAAGCTCTGGACCAAATTGCTGCTTCTCATCCTGAGTCAGATACTGATGATGAGTGATGCATCAACTGCTGATGCCCCTAGGACATGCATTGCATTTTGTGTTCTTCATGGTTTTTTTAGCATGGTTCCTACTATGGTTCTTATCATGGTTTTTATGTTCTGAACAATGTCTTTAATTCTGTTTCTGTTTTCAGTTCGGATATTTTGTATTTGGATATTATGTTTCTTCTCTTATACTATGCATGTTTCTGCTATTTTTACACTTTGTCTTTATTATATTTTGTTGATGCCAAAAGGGGAAGAAAATTGTTGGTTGGTTGGTTGGAATCTGGAATCCAACTCTATTAAGCATACATTATGGATGATTATTGTTGATTATTATTGCGCTACTCTGCTATTGTCAATGTGTGCCAGATGATTGGTGCTATAAGCAGGAGGAGGTTTTTGGCTAAGTTGTAAAAGCCAATGGTGCTTTATACACAAAAGTTTTTGTTATAGGGGGAATATTCAAGTAGGGGGAGTGTGCTTATATGAAGTGCTATTTTTACTAACCCTAGTTTTGCAGAGATCAACACAATGTTTGTCATCATAAAAAAGGGGGAGATTATTAGCCTAAACATGGGTCTAATACTTTAATCAGTGTTAATCCATAATTAACCATGTTTAGTGCGTTGATATATTATGATTTTGATGACTAACAAACAGGATTAGATGTTTGCCATGTATACTTGTGTTGAGTTTTCTCGCAGGTTGGTTTTTAGCTTGGTTTCTCAGCTTGGTTTCAGATGAAACCACACCTGTCTGTCAACTGTGGTCCCAGAGGTGGTTTCAGTTGTGGTTTCTCCTACCAAAACCATGCCACCCCCAGAACAGACTCACACTGTTGATCTTAATCTGCCACAACCAGACATGAAGAGGATAAAGAAGGTCTAATAGCGTCTGTGCTGAACGTAAGCAAAGAAGTTGTTGCATCCACTGTTGAGAAGAACCTTGTGGTTTCTAAGAAACCAACTGGAAAACCAAAGAAGACAGTTGTCTCTGAGTCAGTCACCACTATTGAGGCTACTGGACAAAATAAAAGGAAGCGGCAATCAGCCACTCTTATGAAGAACACTAGGATTTCCATTCAGAAACCAACTACTAAGGTGGTTTAAAAGAAACCAACCCCAAAACTAATGTCCAAGGCTGAAGGAAAAAGAAAAGTTGGTGAGCCCGAACCAGAACCAGAACCTGAGCCAGAAGATAGTTCGGAAAATGAATCAGAGTCAGAAAATGATGAATCTGAGGCAGAAGCTTCTGATGATTCAGAGGCTTCAAAGAAGAGGAAAAGAAGTGATGAATCTGACAATGACTCGGACTTTGAAAGTGACAATGATGATGAAGATGACAAAGAGGGCTCTGCTGATGGCAATAATGATGGTAATGATGAGAAAGAAGATGATGATGACCAAGAAGATGATGAAGGAACTCCTGCCAAACCACCAAAGAAGAAGGCCAAAACAGATCCTAAATCTGCTAAGAAGAAGCGTAAAGTTAAGACTTCTGCATTCTATTCATCACACATTGTGGTGATGGAAGACTTTGAGGAGCTTGGTGTGTCATAAATTCTAAAGAAGGTTATTCTTGGCTATATGGCAACTCTCAAAGCCAAGGCTTACAAGACAGTGACCAGGGAGTTCTACAAAAATCTGAAGTCAACAACAAATGCTTCGGGTGCCACAAAGACCATTACAACCAGCATCAAGGGCAAAATGGTGAAGATCACTGCTGATGACATCATTGAAGTGCTTAAGCTCAAGCTGGGAAAGCTCAAGATTGTCTATGATTATGAGCAGCATCACAGGGGGACTCCTAATGACACTGAAGCCAACAAGATTCTCTTTGGGTCATCTAATCGAAGGGGCAAGTACAGAACTCTTGTCTCCTCAGCATCGAGTTCTGATGTACATGCTCACCAGGGTGGTTTTACCCCAACCATTCCATCGAACCACCATCAAACTTTGTGATCAGTGGACTCCGCCCTGTATCCTGAAAAGAACCTCCATTTGTTATGGGACACTTATCCTGCATTATATGGCCACATGCAGGGTGCCATGTCTCGGAGGCTTAATCACACTTTTGGCTCAAAAATTTTCCAAGACTCCTTCTGAGGCGGACGAACCCGAGAATCCTGTTCAAATCAGTTCTCAAACTCTGTCCAAAATGTGTATCAAGCTTGATGCAGAAGGGAAATTTGCTATTGTGAAGAAGACAAAAGGGCAAAACCACTCAAATGGATGATCTGTTTGTTTGGATGGAGGCTATTGAGGGTACCTTGGAGGAAATCCAAGAGCAGATCAATGATCCAGAGGATAAAGTGATCGATTTTCTGGACCATATTACCTCTCTTCTTGCTGAGTCTGATTCTGATGATGAGTGATGCACTCAACTGCCTGATGCCCCTAGGACATGCATTTGCATTTTGTGTACTTCATGGTTTCATGCATGGTTCCTTATTTGGCTTTTATGTTGGTTTATTGCTGGTTCTTATGTTGGTTTTTATAATGGTTTGTCAGTCGGTTTCTCTTTAGGACCTTGTTAGGTTCTGTTATCTGTCTGTTATCTTGTGTTATCATATGTTCATCTTTTGAATATTAATCTCATGCTCTTTTTGTACTAATCTTGTCTTTTATTCTACCCTTTATTCTTAATCTTTTTGTTGATGCCAAAAGGGGGAGAAAAATTTGGATTGCATTGGATTATGAATGTATGAATCATAATCAAGTATTCCTTGCTGTTTCTGCTGCACTATACTCTGTTAAATATTATTTGCAAGATGATGTTATTCACAGGGGGAGTATTTTGGCTAAGCAGACTAGCCAATGGTGCTTAAAGCACAAAAATGTTTGATATAGGGGGAGCAATAATTCAGGGGGAGTGCGGTTACATATTGTGATATCTTAACTAAATCCTGGTTTTTGCAGAAATCAACACAGTGTTTGTCATCTTTAAAAAGGGCGAGATTGATGACCTAAACATGGGCTTAATATGGATTATTAATGACTAATCATGTTTAGTGAATAATTATATATTAATTTTGATGATTAAAAAACTTGGTTAGATGTTTGCATATATTTGTGTTGATTAACATGCAGCGTGGTTTCTGATAAGAACCACACAAAAACCACGGACTTGGTTTCTGGAAGAAACCACACTTTGCTGTCAACATTTGAAGTGGTCCTGCTGCAAGTTGCTGGTGGCCCAGGTGGTCCTCACAGCATTAAAACCTCAACCCCCAACTACTCCAACGGACAAAGAAAGTGGTCCATACCAGAGAAGAAGACCTGCAACACTTATCTCTCACCTTCAAGCTCAATTATCAATTATGGTCCACACTTATGGTCCCGGATTGCTAAAAATAGAATGTTTTCAACTAATTGAGCTGCAAAGAGAGTGGACTTCCTGAAATGAACCCAACACCAGCTAGTGGATTATGGAGTCAACTCTGAAGACTGATTTGTACCTCAAAGCCGTTGGATGATGAGCTGATGGGTACTTAGAGCCGTTGGAAGAAGATCTTCCTACCTACTCCCACTTGCTCAAGCTCTATATAAGGAAGAAGAATGCTTCTTGGAAAAGCATCCTAGCCAATTTGAAAATTTCTTTGAAGTCTGCAATTGTGCTTACACCTGAGATATTTGTTGAGCTTATACTTGTGCTTATTCTTGTTCTCCAAGTTGTTTCAAAGGGTAGTGTTTTAGGCAAGACTAGTGTGTAGTTTTGCTAGGATCTCAAATCTAGGATTAGGTTTAGGGAAAGGTTAGAGTTTAGTCTGGGAAAAACTTATAAAGTTTAGAGCTTAGCCTGCAAAAGCTTGTTTCTTGTAAAGGTTAGAGCTTAGCCTGCAAAAGCTTGGTTTCTGTAATAGGTTGAGGCTGATCTTGCAAAAGCCTAAGTTAGTGAGAATTTGAAATCCTAAAGGAGGGTCTTTTAGGTAGTGGAGGTACTTGGTGAGGGGGAATCACTATAAATCAGTGTGCCATCATTTCCTCTTTCTGCTCTCTAATATTTCTGCTTATCTGTTTTGCGGGAAAGTTGTTTGTGACGAAACCATTTGGTTTGTCTGAAACCAATCCAGAAACCAAACGCGATTAAGGGGTACCACCCTCTTCTCAGGCCTATTTGGGCTAACAAAAAGAATTTTATAAAATTAATTTTGGGGAAAAAAGAAAGCAAAATTAAAAAAATGGGCAACTTGCAAGCTAAATAAGACGAGTCAACATTATAACAACCCACCGGATGTAGGGGGTAAAATGCATAATGTGACCCGATAAAGTGAAAATTGAGGGACAATATGAGTGAAAATAAACAAAGAAGGACAACAAAAACGAAATTGAATAACTAGAGGGACATTAAAAAAACTTTTTAACCCCTTTTTTTTTTGCCATGTTTAACATTTATATTCAATATAATTGGTATGACCAATTGACCATAGATAATTAGACAAATAACCACGGTCCACAACCACCAAGTATAACGATGTTTCGATAAAGAAAAAAGAAAACCACCAAGTATATCATCCAGTCCAGTTGCTGCCTGCACCGTTTTATAGACTACGAAAGAAACACGGGCCGGGCTTGACTCATTCTTGTAT
Source organism: Turnera subulata (assembly GCA_028386065.3). Classification (NCBI taxonomy): domain Eukaryota; kingdom Viridiplantae; phylum Streptophyta; class Magnoliopsida; order Malpighiales; family Passifloraceae; genus Turnera; species Turnera subulata. Next base: position 168,406 of record JAKUCV010006750.1, on the reverse strand, counting down.
TCTCAAGACACGGCCCAATGCTTTTTCTGTCCAGCCCAAGGCTAACCCAGGCACGTGTCAGCCGAATTGGCGCCAAACTTTCCCGCCAAAACACACATCATCACAACCCGGTGGGCTGGTCAAGTGGTCAGTAAGCAAAATCAAGCCACTAAAGGTGTTGCCCTAACTGCCCTTCATTTCTCACAAGAGAGAAGAAAGCAGAAGCCCCGCGGGAAAAGCAGAAATGGCGTCTTCCAATTCCGGCAACCCGGACTCCCCGACCTCCGCGGACTTCAACACCGACCGCCTCCCTCCCTACACCAGCAACAACTACACCACCGACGAGGACAACGATGACGAGGCCGCCGTGGATCCCGAGATCATCCGAGACGAGGAGCCGGAGCCCGAGGACGAAGAGGAAGGCGAGGATCTGTACAACGACAACTTCCTGGAGTAAGTTCTAATGCTTGGGCTTATACTATTATTGTGTGATTTCTTTTTTTTTTTCTGCTATAAATTAACTAAAGGAATTTGAAAATGGGGGATGCAGTGACTATAGAAGAATGGACGAGAATGACCAGTACGAGTCGATGGGGCTCGATGATTCACTGGAGGACGAGAGGGATTTGGACCAGATTATGCAGGATCGAAGGGCTGCCGAGGTGGAGCTCGAGACACGCGATGCCCGCCTTATGAATCGCAAGCTCCCTCAGCTCCTCCACGACAATGGTGAGCTCTCTGTGTGCATAACCTCTTGTGGTCTCTTTGGTGTTGTTGTTGGGTTAATTAACGAGTTCAGGACTGGCTTAGTTTTAAAGATTAATGCTAATTGTGCTACTGATGCTCTGGGCAAGTTAACCTCTTTTCAATGCAATCCTGATTTTGCCTCTTGGTAGTAGAGGAAGAGTTTGTTTTGATTTTGCCTCCTGATTGTGCCCATGGTGTAGTTTGAATTCTGAAGTGGAGTTGTTTGCTTGCGGTAGGTTCAAATGAAATGACACTGCTTGTATGAGAAATTAGCTGGTAGAGCTATGCTAAGAAGGTTCTCTTGCTAATTTCTGAGATTTTGAATGCAGACACAGATGATGATAACTACAGGCCTTCAAAGAGGTCCAGGGCTGATCACAGGCGACCTCCGGTTGTTCCAAGGAGCAATGACGACACTGATGGCATGCAAAGCTCACCAGGAAGATCGCAACCGGGATATCCAAGGGATGATGTGCACATGACTGATCAGACAGATGATTATGAGGTGATGAAGTTCTGGGATTTATTTTTTCCTCGAAATATGCCTTTTGATTGATAAATCAGCGCATGGTAAGAAAAAAAAGTTCTTAGCATCTGAGGGATCATTGTGCAGGATGAGGATGGTGATGAAGCAGAGTTTGAGATGTATCGTGTGCAGGGGACGTTGAGAGAGTGGGTTACCAGGGATGAAGTGCGCCGTTTCATTGCCAGGAAATTTGAAGAGTTCCTACTCAGTTATGTTAATCCAAAGAATGGAGATGGAGATTTTGAATATGTGCGACTGATAAATGAGATGGTGGCAGGTGAAACAGTTTTATCAGCTGTAGAGTATCTTCAGTGCTCTAGCCTAGGGCACACATTGTTCTTTCAACTAACTTGATGTTGCATTTACAGTTAATAAGTGTAGCTTGGAGATCGATTACAAACAATTTATTTATGTGCATCCCAATATCGCCATTTGGCTTGCGGATGCCCCTCAATCTGTTCTTGAAGTCATGGAAGAAGTTGCAGGAAAAGTTGTCTTTAACTTATTTCCGAATTACAAGAGCATCCACCAAAAGATCTATGTACGGATTACCAACTTACCAGTTTATGATCAGATCCGAAACATTAGGTAATGCTTGTCTCATAGATCTGACAGTATTGTTAGAGTTTCTCCTCCCCCTAAATTATAAACTTACCTCCTATATTGGTTTCTTATAGGCAAATTCATTTGAATACAATGATTCGTATTGGGGGAGTTGTGACTAGACGTTCCGGCGTCTTTCCCCAGCTGCAACAGGTGAAGTATGATTGCAACAAGTGTGGGGCGATTTTGGGACCATTCTTTCAGAATTCATATTCAGAAGTTAAGGTTGGCTCTTGTCCAGAATGCCAATCTAAAGGGCCATTTACCGTCAATATTGAGCAGGTGAATCCAGTTGTCTTCCCTTATTTCTGCTCAAAAGTCTTATGAGAATAAAGAAATTGATTTTCCATGTAGGAGTACCATCTTTTTAGCTTTTCTATTTTTCATGGTTCCTAAATAATTTGAAATAACATTGTCAACAAGGTTTCTTTAAGATTTTTCCTTCTGTAATTATCAGCTTCTTAACAGAGTCCCTGGAAACTCATGTGTGTATTCAATGCCATATTACAGACTGTTTATAGGAACTATCAAAAACTTACACTCCAGGAAAGTCCAGGAATTGTGCCTGCTGGTCGGCTTCCAAGACACAAGGAAGTGATACTACTAAATGACCTGATCGATTGTGCTCGCCCAGGGGAAGAGATTGTAAAATCTTCTTCTTACACTTTCTAAGTCTCCTGCTTACTAGGCATATTAGTTATTCATTCTTTTTTTCCTTTTTTCTCTTGTGTATATAATAGGAGGTCACTGGTATATACACAAACAATTTCGACTTATCGTTGAACACAAAGAATGGATTTCCTGTGTTTGCCACTGTGATTGAAGCAAACTACATAACAAAGAAGCAGGATCTCTTCTCTGCCTACAAACTTACCCAGGAGGACAAAGATCAGATTGACAAACTCTCTAAAGACCCGAGGATTGGAGAAAGGGTTTGTAATTGAGAGAACTCTTTTTTGTATCATGTTTCTGTTATATAAACAGAAATGCCTCATTTTGAGTATTTCATGAACTGAATTTTCAGATTATCAAGTCCATTGCACCATCAATCTATGGTCACGATGACATTAAAACTGCTATAGCTCTTGCCATGTTTGGAGGGCAAGAAAAAAATGTTGAAGGAAAACACAGATTGCGAGGAGACATCAATGTGCTTCTCTTGGGTGATCCCGGAACAGCAAAATCTCAATTCTTGAAGTAAGAGCTTTTTCTTAGCAGTTACTAGATCCGTGTGATATATTAATGGAACTGAGTTTTTAATGGATGCTGTTTCTTAAGGTATGTGGAAAAGACTGGACAGAGGGCTGTGTATACCACTGGTAAAGGAGCTTCTGCTGTAGGTCTAACGGCAGCCGTGCACAAGGACCCGGTGACAAGAGAGTGGACCCTTGAAGGTGGGGCCCTTGTTCTTGCGGATAAAGGCATCTGCCTTATTGATGAGTTCGACAAGATGAATGACCAGGATAGGTATTTATAATAATGGCTACGTATCATTTCTATCAGCAACATTCTTGATATCTATTGATACAGTCTACCATTTCCAGGGTGAGTATCCATGAAGCAATGGAGCAACAAAGTATAAGCATATCAAAGGCTGGAATTGTTACTTCTCTCCAGGCTCGTTGCTCTGTCATTGCGGCAGCAAATCCTATTGGGGGAAGGTATGCCAACATGTTGTGCCTGACTTAAGACTTTTTACTTCGGGAACGTCATGAAATTGATTTCCTACCATATCCACCATATTTTTAGATATTAATTTGATATTTGTGCAATGTTTTTTTATCAGATATGACTCCTCAAAAAATTTTACACAAAATGTAGAATTGACAGATCCAATCATTTCTCGTTTTGACATCCTCTGCGTTGTTAAGGTACCTTGTCTATCTTGTCTTTTGACCACATGTCGATCATTTGAAATTGTTGCTGATGTGATTTATAAATTGCAGGATGTGGTTGACCCTGTATCAGATGAGATGCTTGCTAAGTTTGTAGTCGATAGTCATTTCAAGTCTCGGCCCAAGGGTGCTAATATGGATGATAGATCGATAAATGAGTCTCAGGAAGATATTCAGGCCTCTGCTATGCCGGTTGATCCAGAGGTCTCATGTCAACAAACTTGTCTTATCTAGTAATATCATATTTCTGGGTGACTTAGTTTTATTACAACTTATAAATTGCTTTCTATCTGGTTTCAGATTCTTCCACAGGATTTATTGAAGAAATACATTACTTATGCAAAGTTGAACGTTTTCCCCAAGTTGCATGATTCTGATATGGAAAAACTTACACGAGTCTATGCTGAACTACGGAGGGAATCATCGGTGAGATTATCTTTGAATATTTGTTTCATAAATGGCTTTAATGTTAATCTTCAAGGATAATAGCCTCATCAGCTTTTGTTTGGCTTTGATGGTGCAGCATGGCCAAGGAGTTCCCATTGCAGTGAGACACATAGAATCGATGATACGAATGTCGGAAGCACATGCCAGAATGCACCTAAGACATCATGTTACTGAAGAAGATGTGAACATGGCAATTCAGGTTCTGCTGAGCTCATTCATTTCAACACAAAAATATGGGGTGCAAAGGGCCCTGCAAAAGGTGATTTTTCAATATGTCTATTATTTTCTAGTCAACATTTGCTAGAGTTCTTGCCCTTGGTTACTGTGCTAAATTGGGATAAAGAAAATATTTGTAGTTAGGAAGTTTGTTGTATGTTATATTTAAGTGGATAACATTTTCCAATTCTGTGTTTTGAATCATAGTCACGCCTGATCTCTCCTGGCTTCTGTACGGAATGAGTTCATACAAATACAATTATTGTGTGAATGTGAAGAATGTTTGTTTTCTTGGTTTATGAATTGTGCTAACATTTTGTCTTTCCAGAGTTTCAAAAGGTATATTACTTCCAAGAGGGATTACAATGGATTACTGATCCATCTTTTACGAGAGCTAGTGAAGAGACAGCTGCGGTTAGAGGAGATCCTTTCGGGTTCAACGGCGGGGCTTACACATGTTGAAGTGAAAGTAGAAGATCTACTGAATGAGGTAACGACTGCTGTTTTGTAACAATTAATTCAGTTCAATCTGACGGGAACATACAGTGTTGGTGGCGAAATATACTGACAGGGATATTGATTGCACTTTGCTACAGGCTCAATCTAATGGGATCAGTGATCTAAGACCCTTCTTTTCGGGCCAGGATTTTTCTGCAAACAATTTTGAGCTGGATGAAGTACGGAAAGTAATCAAGCATCGCTTGCCACGGCAAAGCTTCGCATAAATTAGAACCATCGACGGTTATATTTCAATGATGTGTTTCTGAGAAGTGTCTTCTTTTTCTAATGTTGGATGTGCTTTCAGAAGCGGATCTTCTGAGCAACAGAATGGACATCAACGACTCTTTCTTTAAGCATATCTGAATCCGGAAGTATTTCGTAGTCATATGTTTATATATTACTAAGCAATGTTGCTAAGGCTTCCCTTAGGACAAATTCTCAAGTGGAATGTTCTTAATTAACTCGAAGCAGTGTACCTGATGTTTTCCGTTTGAATGAATTCAATCTCTTAGGATAATCTTAGAATAATTTTGTCATTTATACATATTAATAGTTATTAAACTCAAAATGAATTTCTAAGACAAAGCTATAAATATGTATAAATGATAAAAATATCTTATGAAATTGAATTCATTTCACACTGAATTGATGTCAAAGGAGTTGTTAATGAAATATAGCAATTCTTCCCTTTCAGAATTTGAAGGTTGGTTATTTAGAAAAAATTGCACGTCTGGAACAATATAAGATATACTGTAGTACCCTTGCAATATCTTTTTGTCTAATTATATAACACTAGAATTTATAAACTTCATGACATCCTGTGTCTCTGTTCCGATTATGCTTGTTGAAATCCTAGCGGGAGTTTGATACAACGAAATTCACAGCTTGTCAGCTGAATGATATTGCATGGTATCAAGATGTCTTATTTCGCTCATAAGAAGAAGTCTTTTCTTTTCCAATTGCAGCTTTTGGTTGTTGGAGAAAATATGGTTATTGTTTTTTTTGGTACATAAAATATGGTTATTGTTAGTTCGCTTTGAAAATTTTAGGAAAAAAAGAAATAGAATGAATAAATTGTTTTCTTCAAGGCTTGGTTGCGTCTTTGTTGTTCCTGTTTACATCTAAACCAATCATGTAAGAATCAGAAGGTCTTGAGGAAACGCAAGGGTAAATCGAATAATCTTGACAAACCCTGGAAGATAATAAAGGTGTTTTTTTTTTCAATCAGTGGAGATAATTAAGGTTTGTGCCAAACAAATATGACATATGTTTTATAGGCCCAGAAAATCAGGAGCCCATCTAAATCTGAGAGCCCAATAAGCCGCGCATAAGATCATAAAGCTTAGGGAAACTCCACATAAATAAACCCATCATTTGCAACAGTGTGACGTTGGGTGAAGTTTGGTGGTTCGGCCAACCACGCTCACCAAATCTACAACGATGTCATCGAGGAAGAGGACAATATTTTAGGCTCAACATGATAATAACTCAGTGGAGCTTAACTTATTATTTTAATGACTTTCTAAACTCCTTTATTAGAACCTCAACATTTATTGAGTTTTTTTTTTGATAAAACGATGATTATATTACTACGTTGCAGCGGTTAATTCACGCTGCATACGGTCATACAAGCAAGAAGGTGGGTTGGTACGGATTGGGATTCTTTCCCGTTGGGGGTAATAGGAGAGATCCTGTTACTTCAATTTAAAACATTAGAATAAATCCAATGGCTTTTAATTATTTTATACTAAAAAGATAATTTTTCAACACCTCATTTAATTTTCTTCTTTCCTTTATGTTTCTTTCCTTTAACCGAGAACATAAGCAAAACAACTCATTTAATTTTTGAATGATCAACTAGTTTTTGAAGTCTACTGCAAATTCAGTATTCGTGGTGATTTTTTATTTGCCTTTACAGGTTGAAGGAAGACAAGAAACAAGAGAGTAAAGAGCAAGCGTGAAGAAAGAAATAAGTTGTTTTGTTTATGTCCTCGGTTAAAGAAAAGAAACAAAAAGGAAAGAAGAAAATTAAATGAGGTGTTGAAAAGTTATCTTTTTAGTATAAAATAATTAAGAGACGTTGGATTTAATTTAACGTTTGAAATTGAAGTAACAGGATCTCTCTTGTTACCCCCAACAGGAGAGGAGCCCAACCCGTTGGTAACCCATGTAACAGGGCATATGCCTAGTCTACTGGATTTCGTGATCCAGTCTGCTACCTTATTACACATTCTAAGAACAAAAGAAAAGATGCAAGTGTGAAAAGAATTCCTGAGGTGGAGGATCTCTTCCACTATTACATCGCTGTTCCAGTCAGAAGGCTTATCTTGCATGCAAAAGCTGATGGCTTGTTGAGAATCAGATTCAACAACCAGTTTAGGTATGTTGGTTGACGCTGCCGGCGCATACCCTCTCTTATTGCTAAAATCTCACCCATCAGAGCAGAGTTAACACTCAGTTTTAAAAGCTCTCCCGTCCACCAAAAGGCCTGGCGAGTTTCTGATCACAATGCCAATACCTGCAAAGCGAGAGTGCTCCTTGAAAGACACGTCACAATTGAGCTTAAAAAAACCTGGTCTTGGCGGTTGCCATTGGCGTGGCTGTGCCATAGGAGTGCTTCGAGGTCGTGGGTTCATGACATATATGTCTGTGACTTTGCCTTGTTTAAGTTCTCGTTAGAAAACTTGTAGGCATGGCTTGTATAAGTGTAATGATCCAGGTAAAATTTATATGACTTGCACCCTTGTTGCCACCACCGTCTTCCTCTCCTCCCACACGACTACCTCGTTGTGCAGCAACCGTTGCCAGAGAAGAGGAGCCAAGCCTGACACCACCGAACCGCCCCAATTCAAATTGAGCTCGCGCAACAGCCATTATCAGCACCTCACCGTCTTTGACCGCGCGCACCTCAACACTGCCTCCTGCGCATTCTGTCGCCGACAGAACTGCCTCCCAGCCATCTTCCTCGCGTTCCCAGTCCTAACGAGTCGCGCTCAGTAAGTTGGTTGCCGAGTTGACTCGGCTGCTGGGTCACTTCAATGAAGGGCCGAATGACATAGTTTAAGTCCTGGCTTTGGGTTGTGCTGTGGGCTTAGTGGTTTGGCCCAAGCTTTGGCCTTGGGGTTATAAGGTTGTTATGGGCTAGCTAACTGGTTGAATGTATACATAAATTTGGACTTAATTAATTGGGTTTGGGCTTTGATAATAATATGTCTAAGTTTCTAATTAAGACATTAAGAAGCTTTATAACTAAGTATTAATAGGTAAATCAGGCTTATTTTACTAAATTAAAGATTATTTTGGACACTTAAATAATAAAATACATATGATAGTTTTAAAGTATTGGGAATTTATGATTAAAGATAATTTATGAACCGGGATTGTTTTACTAAATTATTTTGGAATATAATGTGGATTTAGTTTACTAAATTATTTTGATACACTTGGTATTTATATGTATGATATTTTGATGATTACACGGATTTAATCTTATTATTATATATAAACCATTTAGAGTAACTTTGTAAAGTATAATTATAATAACAACGTAACAAGTAATGTTTTTATACGAAAGGCTCTACATACTCGGAAAGATTCCGAATAATTTATACTGCACCTGGTATAGGATGACCATATAGTAAATGGTAGTATGAATGATGCATACTATATTGTATGTGCATCCTGGTTGCTATTAATATAGGAATAAAAAACGAAAGAGCAGAACCTATTGATGCTTTCCCAAGGATTTCAATAACCCAAGTGAGGATGGGTAAACCTCGGTATGTTACCCGTGACATCTGATTTGTTCGATTTGTTTGAACATGTGTTTCATATCGTTGCTTCTTACCTTGGTGCTAGTATATTGGTTGCTATTATGAATCATGTGGTGTGATTTGGACTCCGTGTGCTTAATGATGTTATTGTCTGAATGACTACATGGTTTTTGTTAAACGATATGATTTTTTTTTTTTATACTAGAAGAGTATCTCCGTCGACACTAGACTAATCTTTCACGGACTTCAATCGACACTTGTTAAGGTAGACACCCTACCAACTATGCATGCTCCATTCACATCACCAGGACTTGAACCCTGGTTGATGCTTAAGGGACCCCAGCCCTTCTCTACTGGGAACAACAGAAGTTGGTCAAACGATATGATGTTGGGTTTCTTGTGATATATGTTTGCGGATTTGAGCTATTTGTATCCGAATATACCTGAGGTGATGATAGTTATGAGTTGATTATTAGTAACAGTAACCATTGTTAAGATATTGGATTAGATTCCCAGAGGAACTGTGAGGCTGAGTGTGTGAGATATGATGAGTTTGATGGTCAGGGTTACTGTTAGATAGTGAAAAAGAAAAATGATAATAATAAATTGTGGTAACATCACATAGACATCTAGATAGCCACGTGAAAGGTATTAGTATGACATTTGGTAGTCCTAGGGAGGGACAAGCCGTTAAGCGCCTCCGGGGTTGGTATTTTATGATCTGATGGGGTGGCCTTTTTGATTGCTTTGGTTTTGCTTGTCGAGAAGGGACAGGCCACTAAACAACTTCTCGGCTATTTTGTGATTATGATTTTCCAGGCACGCTGGTTTTTTTTTTTTTACAGGGAGTATCTTGGGCCTAGCTAGTTTGGTTACCAAGCACGACCATACCTATTACGTGACAGGGGCCTAATAATGAAATTGAAAAATTTATTGTCAGTCAGTTGTTACTGAGCTTAGATGGTCTATATAATAGTGAGTGGTCGTCCATAGAGTTTGGTTGGGCGAGTTGTTTGAATTCAATGCTATGTTGTACTTGCTATGCTTCTGTTGTTTCTGTGCTAGCTTTGGTGTTATCACGGTTGCTTTGTATACTATTGTTTACTCATGATTACTGTTTACCGGTGAGCACTTTGGACTCACCCCTCACCTGCGTCACTGCACGCAGATTAAGTTGTACATTATGCAGGATTGCATCCAGGAGGATACAGCGTTTCCCTCTGTCGGACTGGAATCCATTAGCTTGCATCAAGTTTTGCATAAGTTGTCACTGAATATATATAAAATGCTTCTGTTGTGCGGTTGATGATGTCTCCGGTCATGGAAAAGTGATGTTATGCTTACTTGGTTATTTCACTATTATGATTGTATACATTTCTTGTTTGCTAGCCATGTGGTGGTACTATTTCTTGGTAATTACTATATGTTTTGGTAGGTGGAATCAGATCATTTCAATAAGTATATTGAGAAGATCCTAAAAGAATAGATTCATCAATCATGTAAAAAAAAATTCAATATAAAAAATTACTTTACTTAAGTCTGATTTTTTTTTTTTTATGTTGGAAGAGTATTTCTATCAACATATGATTAATCTCTCCCCAACTTCAATTGGTACCTATTAAGATGGACATCCTACCAACTATGCATGCATTCACATCACCAGGATTTAAATCCTGGTTGATGTTTAGTTCCCCGTTTGGCATCAAATACAGGATGAAATGAATTCAACTTATTAATAATTAATAATTCAGATTCATTATAAAATCAATTTCTATGTTTGGTATAGTTTTTCAAAAATAAAAAATTAATTTAATTTTAGAGTTTGATATAACTCAAGTTTTGAAATAAATTATTAAAGATAACTAAAGAGACTAGAATAATAAAAGATATTTTGTCAAATTAGCCCATACCAAACAATTGAATTCAATTCCATGCATATCGAGCAGGCTGTAAGGAATCCCAACCGTTCTACCGGAACCAACACAAGTTTAATTTCCTCATCAACAAAAGCAAGAATACTATTTTATAAAAAAAAAATTAAAATTTTTAATATTTTTTTATTTATATAATATAATAGTTAAATTAATAACTAAAAATATGTTTTCACAGAAGCTTAACATTAACATATAGTTGGAAATTTTGGCTCGTCTATGACTCTATAAGACCAACTAAGTAAGTCAAGCTAAGACTGAGTCTGATTCTACAAAAATCTTAACAAGTCGAGCTTGATCACTCCCAATAATGACTCAAAAATTACTTTGCTAAGTAGACTTTAAAAATGACAAAAAATTCAAACAAGATATAAGAAGGACAAAAGAAATAAAGACATCCAAACAAATTTTTTTTTTGGTCGCCTATCCGTAGGAACTTCTTCTTCCTCTGGTTTTGCCTTTACCTCTACATCCTTTGGTTTTGCCACACTAGCTTGCCCGGTCTCCAAAGCCATTTTTGCCGCTGATATTGCTCCCAAGGTAGATTCCCGCATAGTGCTCAAAGCGTAGTGTGGCTGCACACCATCAAGTACAATCTGACCCTCGTTGCAAAAGATCAATGCCTCTTTTTTATACAAGAACTCCATGTTCAGTACCATAGGATAATCATCAAGTTCCACCACAGTAAACTCTAGCCGTCCACAAAAATCACCAATGCGAACCTTGGCATCATGCGCTAACCCCATAATAGGTTATGCCACCAAGTTCACCGTCTTCATGGTAGTTTTGCTCTCGTGTCTTGTGTACCGAATCCTCAATTCCCTTTCCGTCTTCACCTGTAGGAAATTTTGAGTCACACCTGCGTCAACCAAAGCATCTAACTCCGTACCTCCGACTTGATCTCGAACAAGCACCCGACTCTTCTTGTTTGGATTAGTTGTTGCATCCATGGCTCCGAGTCTTTCTAGTAGTGCCAATCTGACACCACCTTCATGTTCGTTTTAGACTTGCTTCTCAGCTTCGATATGTTTCACTGCTGCAGCAAGCTTATGTTTCTTCGGACAATCACGAACACTGCGTGGACCCTTGCACAGAAAACATTCCCACGGTTTGTTATCATCACCTTTGCCTCCTCTCCCTAATTTGGCATCACCTGACTTGGTTCATGATGTATAACTGCTGAACATAGCCTTCTCTCCACCACTTTTAGAATCGCCACCCTTGTGATTAGAGCTCTTTAGCTTGTCTCTTTGTAATCTACTAAGGACTCTACCACTAGAAAAGCATCGACCAAGGTATCAACCTCTCGTCTGTCAACCTCTATCTATGCCTAGTCTTGCAAGCCTCCAACGAACATGTCCAACGCTTCAAAATCTGGCATACGTGGAATTTCAAACTTCAGCACTTGAAACTCCTTCACGTACCTCCAAATACTATCCCCCTGCTTAAGGTTTCGCATTTTCCTTCTCGCCTCCTTATCACCATACTTGGGATAAAATTGAGCTTTAAGCTCCCTTACGAACTCATCCGAAGAAAGTGTCTTCTTTTCTGCCTCCAAGGTCTCTAACCTTTGTTTTTACCAAAGTACAGCAGCATTCTTGAAGTACATAGAAGCAATTTGCGCTTTCTAGTCTTTGTCTATAATCCTCATGCCTGCAAAGTATTGATTCACACTAAACAAAAAACTATTAAGCTCCTTAGCCACTCGTGTTCCATGATAGGTATCTGGCTTAGGTATGCCAATTTTGGTAGTGCGTGTAGAGAATGTCACGCATTGGGATTTTTTTAGGCACACAAGAGTCCTAATGTGAGCAAATTTGTGTGCAAGATGGATTGTTGGTGAGGGGTCCATTATGTATTTGCATTAGTCATTTAATTATGTAATGGGCTTGTGTCTTTTTTAGCTTGGATTTGACTAACCTTTATTCATAAAGAATAGGAATGGGGGATAAGAAACTTAGTGTGAGTGGACTTCTTAGGATTACTTGGTGAGCACTCAAGTATTATTATAAATATCATGAGACGGGAAGGGTTGGGCGTGAGTGTTATTGTATTCTAATGAGCAATAATACTATACCGAGAATCTCCAAAATTATTGTGTTGTTATTTTTTTTAGGCTTATCAAGGTATTGTTTTAAACTTCGAGCCGCACGGATATCAGATGTATCCGCCGTGACAAGCCCAATAAATTAAATAATATTTTTCTAACTGTTTGTCTGCTACTCTATTTGTAATAGTATCATTTCAGTACTATTATACATTTGTTTCTAGCGTGGAAATGGACTGCACTACTGTAGAGGGCTTGTAGCTATTAAACAAGCCGGACCTTTTAGAAAGGATATTAAGTCAACTCAAGGCACCCCAAGAAAATCGTATCTATTTCCTATAATTTCTAACTTATTAATGACGGTCTATTCCTAAATTCTTTAGGATATGAACAAATTTAGAGTTAAATTCAGTTTTGTATACAGTAGATATGACTCTATAATAAAGTAATATACAATCCACATTCTATATGACTCTTTTTATAGCGTCTTAGCTCTTTTATCTTAGCAGCAAACGTAATTTTGATACTCCGTAACCTTTTAGTTGCAAAGACAATTCTAATTAAGTTAAGCCTTAACAATTGTGCTTAGATCTTAATCATCCCAACTACTGCAAGGACGATTCTAATCCTTTGATAACTAATCTAGAGCCTAGCTTAAGATCTCAAAACACCGTTCATCGAGTCCACAAGAAACAGAACCAACGAACCATGGGTTGCAGAGCAGTTAGCTGTCACCTTTCGGCATCATGAATCGAACACGCAACCTTCAGTTCGTGATGAAGTTTAATCTCTAGTTTACCATGAGTGTACATTCACCAGCTTTTGAAGTCTTCCACTGGGTATGTTTCTGGTTTTCTCACACAAAAAATTAATCGAATATAACATTATAACTTCCCCACTTATATATGCTATCGAAAAATTAATACTTGGAAACCTCTGAGTTGGTACCATGTGTATACATAGGTTCGTGGTCACAAGTTTTTTTTTTTTTTTAACAAATTATAGAAGAATACATATACTAATTGACAGAGTGACAGTTGTCTCTCAACAAAGAACCCACATTAAGAGCAATAAAGTCCGGCAGGGGGACTTGGTCAGTGTCAAATGATATTTGATAGTCATTGCTTCCTAATTTGTTCTGTTTTGTTTGTGTTGTTTCTAGAGCCAGAGATCATTGGTTACTTGTACAGCATTTACAACTCATGCTTGGTAAGGGATGATTGTATATATATGGCCGATTACATAGACACGACAAGCAGATCCCGACGAGCCTGCATCTTTTCTTTTCACATTTCTTTCTTTTAAATATTTTCCTTTCGTTATTATTAAGGATTGCCTTGCCATTGTTTTGTCATATGCTCAAAATAATTTTTGGGAAAAATTAAGTTTTCGGACTCTTCACCTTTTTTTTTTTCTCGCTGTTTTATGTGTTGCATGGAACTACAACTATAACCTAGTATATTAAATTGTCTCATCAACTTGATGACATATGGTTTTGTGCCATACATGCCAAAGATAAGATTTTTATGACAGCAAAAGGCATTCAAGAAGAGTAAGCATTAAAACTCTATAAACTACCTTTTTATTATTTTGGAAGAATTTCAAGAGACTTTAAGTCTTGAAATTTTGTGCAAATCCCCTATAAAAAGGGCATCAGGTTAGTGTTTGCACACACTACTCTCTTAAAAAAATTCTCTCTCTAAGAGTATAACAGATTACACAATTCTCTCTTCCTAAAACCCTCTCTTTCTATACTTTCAAATTAATAGAAAAAATCCCTCTTGCTAACTTAGACATTAGAAGTCCCCCGGGGGGTCACAATCCTGGGCTTTCCCGGGTTTTCCTTGTTAATCTTGTAAGTCCTCCAGACAGCAGGATCAGGTTTTCTAGGCATCAAGTTTAGGTCTTCCAAGCATCAAGATTAAACTAAAGAATTCTTAACCATGCCAAAGGAAGTTACATTCATACCCAGATGAAAAATCCCTTCTTTACAAACCTAATCTCAAATGGCTTTTATAACTATGTACGCTCGCGATCAAGAAGGGATTGATTCAATTGGTAATTGATTTAGTTCCTTTAAACATTTCTTGAATACGAATCTTGTATCTATGTAAAAAAAGGGAAAATGCTAATATAAGTTATAATAGTTGATATCAACTTGATAATGCACAGATTTTAGAAAAAAAATAGGGTTTGAATTATGTTAACGCGTCTATTACAAAAGAGGTTTCCTTTATATACCCTTTTTACAATTTATCTAATCTATGGGCCCTTATCCGCTGGTGCAATTTGATCGTAGGGTTCCTAAATGACCTTCATACCTTTTCTGTCTACAGTAGTCTTCACGTATGGACCCTCTATCTCATTTTGGAGTAGGGGTGAGCAACTGGACCGAATTGACCGAAAAGACTGGTGTTCAGACCAGAACTTTTTTGGTTCGAACACTAATCGAACCAAATTAAAAATTTTGGTTTGGTTCGAATGGGACCGGATAATCCTTTTATTTTGGTTTGGACAGCCTAGGCGAATTCCGTTTTGACCGAAAAACCAATCGGTCTTCTTGTATTGTTTTAAACAACCCCCAGCAGCCCAATCCAACCATACCAAACCAACTAACCGGTCAACCTTTAAAAGTAAATAAAACTTAGCGTTTTGTGAAGAAAACATTAATAGAACTAAAAGAAAGAAGACCTAAGGCAGCTAATAACGCACACTCAAAATCGATCGAACTCTCTCTCTTTCCTCTAACCCTAACAGAAAAAAATCCCCAATTCCCATTTCCCCATCCCCATCCCCATTGAACTCTCTCTCTCCCTTAACCTTAACACTGAAATCACACCCAAAAAGCGACGACCTCAGTGCTTGACTGCAAGTCTGTGACGGTGACTCGGTGAGCAGTGACCCCGATAGTGCCATCTCAATTCCTCCGCGATAGTGCCATCTCCATCGTAGCCTGCGTCTTCATCGTTGCCTTGCACTGTAATATGTATCTTCTTCTCCCTCCTCCCTCCCTCTCTCTTTTTTCATCTTTGTAATCGCTTTTCTTTTCTTTTCATTTCATTTCATTTAGTCTGGGATTCTAATGCTCCTGGATTCTGATTCTTTCTTTTTCTTCCCTTATCTCCCACCGACGCAAGCGGATATCATCCGCAATCTTCACCTGCCCATCTCTTGCTCATCTTCCAGTTAGCGCACTTCTTACTGGACTCTCTTTTTTTTTTCTAGAATTTTTTGTTCTCGGTGTGCTTAATTAAAAATTGTGCTGAATCTTTGTTAATTTCCTTCTTGATTTGTGGTTATAGGACAAGCCCATGGACCGAGCTTTACACACATATTGCCTTTAGTCTCTCTACTTAAACCACCTAGGAGAAGCGATCCTGTCTGCTTTTGTATGGTGAGTTTTTTTTCCTTCTTCATTTTGTTATTTGGGTTTAATTTGGGATTTTGACATTTGGGTTTTCCCTTTTTTGTTCTTCTGACTTTTGATCTTGAGCCCCTTTTGGTTTATTGTCCATGGCTCGATGTGTTCTAGCTTTGGGTTATCGATATTCTGTGTTATTGTTTTCGATGTTCTCTCTGTTGAGTGGATAAATTAGAGTTCTATTGTGTGTATGCTGAAGGATTGTATGGGTCTTTATGTTATAGCCAAGGGAACTATTCATTCTGCTTTTGTTGAAATAGTTGATCACTGTATGCAGCTCGAATTAATCTGAATACAATGCGACTTTCTTATGCTTTGTGTTTACCTTCTTAAGGCAGGTGTCAAGTTCTTATCCATAATTAGTATTGCCTTATTTTTTTTACATCCCTTTGATCATTTGTTGGAAGGAAATGAAAAGGCAATATGTGTGTAAAGCTAATTTTTGCTTGTTGGAATTTCTTTTCTCTAAATACTAATAGCATTAGTATAGCTTATGTGTCTAATTAATTGGGTTTTTGGTAGTGCAGTAGTGCTTTACAAACAAAAGCGGTTGTGGCGTCTACTTTGATTGGTTGTTTAGAATGGATCTTCAATCAAGTCCAAGTAAGTAATGACGCATTGCCTTCCCTTCCCTTGTTCCTTCTTTGTTGTTTTTAATTTTTCTTACTTGTGTTTGGATCTTCAAGTCCAAGTAAGTAATGATGCATGTGATTTTGCTTTTGTTAAGCCTCGAGGTATATAATCGTGTAGATGGTTTGTTTCCCATAAAGTTGTTTGTGTATTGATACATATAAGTTGTTAAGTACATATGATACAAATGCAACAAACTTTGCATAATTTTTGCCATGTGTTGTTTACATTGCAGTTTTGTAGTTTTGTTTCTGCATCATGACACAGTTTTGGTTATCACTTATTAGTAGCATTTGGATTAGAGGCTTGACAGCTAAAGATGATGATTGTTTGATTTCATCCAATTTGTTGTTTGTTTATTTTCTAATATTCTTTGTTGTTGATTATTATTTTTTTTAGACTTTTTTTTCTAATGTGTAATCTTCTGTTACAAGTTTTAACTTAAAACCATCATGTCATCTATATTTTATAATATGGTACTCTTTTTTTAAGGCTTAACAAGCTAAAACTTTAGATAAACTTTTCCTTCTCGCCTCTTTCTATCTGTCTCTTGCTGTTTTATTCTTCCTCTTTTCATGCTTTTGTCCATGAACAGGCGATCTGAACTTCATTATTTTGCTTGTTTGACTGGTCTATTTTGTATCTGATTCTCTATACCGTTCTCGTTGTTTATGATTTTTTGATGAAATGTATTGTTTTAAAACTAACAGTAAAGTTTGCTAAGGGAGCTTATTACTTCAGCATCAGTTTAATTCACATGCTATTTGTAGTATAGATGAGAAACAGAATCATTTTTGCTTGTTTAATTCCCATTCTACGTCAGTAAGGTTTCATTATTTTTCTTGTTTGCACTGCATTATTTCAGTACTATATTGCCGATGACAAAATCAAGGTTTAGTTGAATATTCTGTCTTCATTTTTGAACATGCATCTTCTTATTACAACAAGCTTGTTGTGCCGTTATAGAACCATTACATCCTGTAATTGATTGTGGTTTTGTGCTTTGTTTTGCAACATATTAAGGCAATTACTACTGAAGAGGTTGGTAACCCAATTTCAAGAATGAATCCACCAAAGTCAATGTCATTGTCAACGGCTGATCATCATTCTGGGATCGGTTCATTTCACCAAGTTTGTTATTGATAGTGGTGAGCATAAGGCTAGGTGTTTACATTGTGAGAGAGAGTTTGCTGCCAATTTCAATAAGAATGGCACAACTGTTCTTAAGCGTGACTTAGGTAAATGTGATAAGAAATCTCCACCTAGTGACACCCAAACCCAAATTGTTAAACATGTTGTTATTAGGGGGATGTAGGAGAGGAATCTGAGAATCCAATGCCCGGTGCAGTGACAGTTTGGAGATTTTATATGGAATCAATTCAGAAAGCCTTAGCATTTATGGTTATTTCGGATGAGCTTCTTTTTAAGTTTGTAGAGGGGACTGGGTTCAGGCATTTTTGTCAGTTATGCAGACTAGGTTTGTAGTTCCTTCTAGATGGACAATATCTAGAGACACCTATGATCTATACATTTTGGAGAAGTCTATGCTGAAAGATTTTCTACAAACCAATGCCCAGAGAATTAGCTTAACCACCGATACTTGGATTCCCATTCAGAGGATCAATTATATGTTCTTAACAGTTATTGACAATGAATGAAAGTTGAGAAAGAAAGTATTAAACTTCTATCCAATTGTTAGCCATAAAGGGATAGCAATAAGTATGGCACTAGAGGAATATTTGGTGAAGTGGGAAATTAGGAATGTGTTTTCAGTGACAGTAAACAATGCTAGTTCAAATGATATGGCTATTGATTATCTTAGGGGAACTATCAAATTATGGGGCACTTCGGTGTTAGATGGTGAGTATTTTCATATGAGATGTGTAGCCTATATTGTTAATTTGATTGTGCATGTGGGTTTAAGGCAAATAAACAAGTCATTAGAAAGGATTAGAGTTGCTGTCCGGTTTGTGAGAAGTTTTATTGCTAGGCAAGAGAAGTTCAATGAGTGTGTTGTCTATGAGCAAATCAAGTCAAAGAAGATGTTGTGTTTAGATGTACCAACAAGGTGGAATTCCACTTACTTGATGTTAGAAGCTTCAGAAAAATTTAAGAGGGCATTTCATATGTATAATATGCTCGAATCTAGTCTAAGAGAGGAGTTAGAGTCTCAGTTTCCCAATGTTAAATTGAAGGGCAAATGAAAGGGGAAAGGTGGGGCAAACATTGAGGAAGTGACTGCGATGAATGAGGGGTATGAAGGTGCATGGAGAGGAGAACCGGGATGAGGGTGATGTTGTAATTGTACAAGTTAGGGAGTGTGTAGGAATGCCTATGCCAGAGGATTGGTAGAATGCAAGGAGGATGTGCAAGTTCCTGAAATCCTTTTATAAGTTAACTAACTTTGTTTCTGGGTCTACCTGCATCACTTCCGATGAATTTTTTAGATGAGTAAGTGAGGTTTCTAAGCTTTTGAAACAATGGCAGGATGATACTAGCGAATCCAATTGATGGATATGGCTAAAAATATGCAGAAAAATTTGACAAATATTGGGGCAATGTGAATAAAATGAATGCTTTGCTCTACATCTCAGCTATTCTTGATCCTAGTCAGAAATTTGAGTATGTCCAGTATTCCATAATTCGAATACATGGTGAATTAGATGGGCCGAATGTAATAGATAGGGTCACCAAAAGTTTGCATGAAATGTTTAATGCTTATTGTGAGTTGTATAAGCAAAAGAATGGGGCTGGAACTAGAGACAAAGATGCACCTGGACATGTTGAGAAGGTAGGAGGAAGTGGTGTATCTGATTTGGTAGATGATGATGAAGAAGATAGTAGTAGCGATGACTCGGAGGATGAAAGTTGGCACTGTTAGTTCAAGAAACGCAAGACTATAAGTGGTTCTTTTGGTTCTGAGAAATCAGAATTGGAGAAGTACTTGGATGAAGAAACTGAAAATGGAGAGGCCAGGGATTGGGATGCCCTTGAATGGTGGAAGAAGCACTCTCCAAGATATCCTATTCTTGCATCCATGACGCGAGATATATTGGCTATGCCAATCTCTACTGTCACTTCAGAATCATCTTTCAATAGTGGTGGAAGAGTTCTTGATCCATTTAGAAGTTCCTTAAGTCTTAGGGTGGTGGAGTCACTCATTTGTGCAAATGATTGGCTCAAACCGCACAAGGTGCCTAAAGTTAGCGTGGAAGAAGACGTTCATTCACTTGAGAAAATTGAGAAAGGTGAGTCTTTCTTGTAATTTATTCTGTAAATATATTACTTTACTTATTTATTCTGTTGTGTTCCTTAATTAGATTGAATTATACAATTTTACTCTCTTTTTATAATTAAACCAAGTTCCTGTGGAGTGAATTTCAAATTACAACAGGTTGCAAATGGCTTCATAACACTGTTGTAAGTCATTTTTTCATGCTTCCTCCTGGATTTCTTTCTTTTCTGATTAATTAATACTGATGTTGCATTGCATGTCAGTGGATGATTTCTGCTTTTGATGTTGTCATGTTGCATTTTGTTTCTCATCTTTAGGGGATTCATATTTCAAACACTAGTATTTTACTTATTTTGGGATTAAACAGTAATCTTCTAAACCTTTGGAATCAATTGTGTCTACTCTGTCTACCCAGACTTGAACTTGAATTTTTTGTTTCAATTTGAATTTGTAAATTGTAAAATGTGACAGCATTGTTTCCTTATTTCTGTTTGCAGCCTTAGTGTATTTGACTCTTTTCATAGTTCTAATTAAAACAACATCGTGTGTGATCTCATCTGTGTAATATGTATATATGCTCTTACTGAACTTTTGGATTGGATTAATTACACTGCCCAATTTAAATAGTCAAAGGTATTATATATCATGCATGAGCCCTGATTGTGGTAGTTTCATGCAAGTAACACAGAGAGCAAACAAAATGTCTCAAGGCCGATAAAATGAAGCAGACTAACTAAACTTTTGGTCTATGTGAATAGGATGAAAGAAGAAAGGATTAATGTCACATTTCATCCCTGTGTTGCCCCCTCAAATTGAAATTCATCATTATGTTGAGTTTTGATTGGTTTTGATCCCTCAGTTGGTCAATTTTTTAAGATTTTAGTCCTTTTTACCGATTTTACTCCTAAATTCAGCCCTTTATTGTTCAAACCAATATACCCACCCGAAATTCGACCCAACTAACCGACCCAATCCGGAACCCCATTAAAAAATCTCCAATAAATATATAACTCTATCTCCCAATATCAAAATTTTGGAAATCAATAAAAAAAGTACAAAAAAATTTTTAAAACTTTTTTAAAAATAAAAAATCTTAAAGTAAATTATTTTTTAGTGTAAAATTTTTTAAAAATATATTTTTTTCTGGATGTGTGGAGAAGAAGGGAAGGAGAAAATAAAAAAGAACAAAAATAGATAAAAAAATTTTAAATTTGCAAATTTTTAAATTTAAAAAATAATATAAATTATGATTTTTAATTTTTAAAATTTTAAAAATAATTTGTATTTTTTATAATATTTAAATTTTTGATGTTGAAGGGGAAGGAGGAGGAACAAGAAGAAGAAAGAAAAAAATAAAAAAAAATAAAAAAAACACGTAGAGAAGATACTTTTAAATTTTTAAAATTTAAAAATAATTTAATTTATGATTTTTAAATTTTTAATTTTTTTTAAAAAAATTGTATTATTTTATGATTTTAAAATTTTTTGATGTTGGGAGGTAGAGTTATTTGTTTATTGGAGATTTTCGAATAGGGTTCCGGGTTGGGTCGGTTAGTTGGGTCGAATTTTGGGTGGGTAAATTGGTTTGAACAATAAAAGGCTGAATTTAGGGGTAAAATCGGTAAAAATGACTAAAACCTTAAAAAATTGACCAACTGAGGGATCAAAACCAATCAAAACTCAACACAAGGATGAATTTCAATTTGAGGGGGCAACACAGGGACGAAATGTGACATTAATCCAAAGAAGAAATATTGATGACTTTGGATTTGGGGTGCTCTCTAGATTTCCTCTTAACTTGGAGAAGCATATATATTGGTAGTGTAGATTTGGATAATTTGTTGGTGATGTATTTGAATTTGGATAATTTAGATTTTGGTGGTGTATTTGAACTTTTATATTTTTTCATTTCGATAACTGATTGTAATTTAAATTTGAAGTCAACAAAGTTTGAAATTTCAATTTGGATTCTAAATTTTTTGATTTTGGGTCTTTAATTTTCTGTTATTCGGACAATTCGGGCTGACCGTTTTCCGGACCGAAATATTTCGGTCAAATTGGGTTCGAACATTGATTCGAACACCCTCCCCACAAATTCGGTCTGTCTGAAAACCGGACCGAATAAGGCTGACCTAACCAAATAGACCGGATACTCTATCCTATTTTGGAGCCTCGTGTTCTCGGGCCTCCTTCTTCTTACTATCGCGTCTTGTTTATCCCAGCCCATTATAAGAGTTGGATTTTGAGCTGCCATATCACAACTAACTCGTTTTTTAAAAATTTTACAACTTCTCGTACAAATCGTTACTATTATTTAAAATTAGAATTTGAGCACAAAACTACCCTTATTTTACTTGTTTTGTTACTAAAAAAAATTAATGTTTTATATTTTTTAGAATTTAGGGTTTAGAGTGTAAGGTTTTAGGGTTTAGGGTTTTAGAATTTAGGGATTAGTATTTAGGATTTTAGATTTAGGATTAGGATTTCATGGAAGACGTTTTAGAGTTTTGAGAAGTATTACAGCAGCTTCTCCCTCACCTTGTCCAAGCTTGATCTTCGACCTTAAGCCGAGCAACTCGAGACGAGGCCTTTTTGAGATAGGCCTTAGACAGCTAGGCCAGTTGTAGCTATATCTGATCAGTTTGTTCCGCTGTGAATGCTATTGTCATCGTATTCAGTCGTTTTCCCGGCTTCCATACCTTAAAATTAGTCAAAGGCTTTTTCTTTCAAGATTTGCAAATCGAGAAAAGACAGAGGGGGGGGAGAGCAGCATCTTATTCTTTTCGTGAGAACTTCCAGATCAGAAAAGCATTCGGAACGGGCTCCGCATTAACGATCTAGTGGCTTCACATTCGGAGTAGACATAGAAGTGCTAGATGTTTCCGTGGGTTTAGAGGAACTGGGTATGTCTATGGGTGTAGCTGAGGGGGGTACTGGGCCAGAGGGAGACTGAGCAACGGGCTTCTTTTGGGCCCTGGTACTAACTGGATTAGAACCAGTTGGAACAGTCTGGGCACGTGATCCATGATGTTTTCGGTGAGTTGTCAGATTTGAACCACCAGAATTACCACAGGAGGGAGGGACAGAAGACTGAACTCCCGAAACATCAGTAGAGAGAATATTGACCCCTCGACTTTACAAAAAGTCGAGCGATAGCTTCTCTTTATCTAAAAAAAAAAAGTCTTCCTTTGGCAGAAGGTATTACGCTCGACCCGCTCCAGGTATGTAGCTCGTTCGCCTCTCCCTTCATTTACATTAAATTAATTTTTTATATTTATCCTTATTTAGTTAACCAAAACAACTTGATATAATTATTTTTTTCAATCTTGAATATATGTACTCGAATAAATATTGCGGAAATGCTAAATTTGTAATTTGAGCAATAAAATTTAATGAGATTAATCTTATATATGCTTTTGTTTGAGGATTATTCAAATAACCTAATATTATGGAATAAAGAGAATAATTAAAGAAATTCTCTCAAATTTTAGTTAAAAGACATACCCACCATAATTAGATCAGAAAACCAAGTCCAATCCAAATTAATTTGTACACCGCCACATGGAAAACAAAACAAATTTTGTAAACGAGTGACCTCTTTGTTTTTCATCTTCTCTTTTCAAATTTTGCGAATGTCCCGAGCCGAATTGAAATACCACTTTCTTTTGTGGGCCAAAGCCCTTAAAGATGGGCACGTAGATATTTCTCTTGTCGCTCATTGCTACTGAAAGTGGGGAGGCGATAGCTGCACTCCAAGACTTGTTAATCGCGCTCCACTAATTGTTCTTTGCTCAAAATGCTTAAAAAGCCACCAACTTGCTTGCCTTTTTTTTAGAAGGAACTTGCTTGCCTTTACGTATGCATTAATGTATGAAAACTTTTAATGTAATAAAGTGTAGCTTTAATTCGGCATCCAGACTTTCTCTTTACCACCATTTTGAAAATCAGATCTATTTCATTATTTATTTCACCATGATACCGAGAAGCAAAGGTGAAAAAAAAAAAACATATCCACTATACTATGATAAAATAGGATTTGTTGAAAAAACTAATATAAAAAATATTGCCTAATTCATTTAAGAATCTCTATGGAAAAGTTGTTAATTTTTGTTAGGCGTTGACCTTTTAAAATTTTATTTAAGAAAAAAGTAATATTTATTTTCTTTATATAAACTTAACAATTTAAAATTTAAAATTTAATATTTATTCTCCCCATAGAGTCCAATCAAATATAAACAAAATTGTGTTGTTGCTATATTGTATATTTTTACTAATTGTATTAAGCAAAACTCAAAACTTATTATAGGAGAGTTGAGATGTCCCGATCTGTATTTACCGTTATACACAGGAAACACGTGGGACCTATTATTTATTACAGAAACCACAATGGTAAATATCACAAGCCAACAGTAATAATACAACAAACAAAACCTCTGATAGTATCCTGCAAGGCCAAGGAAACTCCTGACTTCGGACACATTCTTAGGAGGCTCCCACTCCAACACAGCCTTAACTTTGGCAGGATCAACCTTTATTCCATCCCCGCCTACTACATGTCCGAGGAAGGAAACTTCTCCAAGCCAAAATTCACACTTGCTGAATTTGGCATACAACTGCTTCTCCGGTAACCTTTGAAGCACTATCCTCAAATGCTCTTCGTGCTCTTCCTTGCTCTTGGAGTAGATGAGGATATCGTCGATGAAGACCACAACGAACTTATCCAAGAACTCATTCAGTACCAAGTACATCAAGCACATGAATACTGCCGGTGCATTGGTCAAACCGAAAGGTACCACAGTGAATTCGAAGTGGCCATACCGTGTGCGAAAAGCTATCTTCGGTATGTCCTTCTCCGAAATCTTATTCTGGTGATAGCTCGATCGAAGATCAATCTTTGAGAACACTGTTGCCCCTTGAAGCTGATAAAAAAGGTCATCAATCCTCGGTAACGGGTACTTGTTCTTGACTGCCACCTTGTTTAACTGTCGATAGTCTACACAAATCCGCAAACTACCGTCCTTCTTCTTCACGAACAAAACTGGTGCACCCCATGGTGAGGTACTAGGTCTGATGAAACCTTTTTCCAGTAGTTCGTCTAGCTGCTTCTTCAGCTCCCGAAGCTCTGTTGGTGCCATCCTGTATGGTGCCATCGAGATAGGTGTAACTCCAGGTACAAGCTCGATGGTGTACTCAACCTCTCTGTCGGGTGGCAAACCTGGTAGATCATCTGGGAAAACATCAACAAACTCCCTCACAACTGATACATCCTCCGGGGTAGGATCTTGTGTTTCTTCGCCTGGAATGTGGGTCAGCAAAGCGTCTGGACCATGTTGCTTCATTCCGTAGCCCTGAGTAGCAGAGATTCTACATGTGGTTGTACTTCTCCCCACTCCGGACAAAACAATCGTCCGACCTTCGGCGGATGTCAACCTCACTTGCTTAGCTCGGCAATCCACCAAAGCTTGATACTTGGACAACCAATCCATGCCTAGGAATATATAAAATCCTCCCATGTTCATGACAATGAGTCGGGTAGGGAAGGTTTCGTTCTCGAACACTAATGGCACATCCTTACAAACTCTATCTAACCTCACTATGATGCCTGCGGGTAATCTAACCCTCATCGGTTTTTCTAGAGATATATCTTCACAGTTATGTTGCATAGCATAGGTTTGAGCTATAGAGGAATGTGTAGCTCCAGGATCAATTAATGTGAATGCAACACTACCATGTACTGTAAAGATACCTGCTATAACTTGGGCAGCAACAGGGTCTTCTTCCGCGGTGATGACAAAAGCTCTGGGGACTGTTGTGCTTCGGTTAGCTCCAGATTGGGTCCTTGCGGAAGGATTCCCACAACCACGACCTTGTCCTTGAGCTCTAGATCCACCTGGGACGCTAGCCACAGAGGCCTGAACTGTTGGTGCCGGTGCAGAGTTACTGACTCTCCCAAGCTTTGGGCATGCATAACGATAATGTCCCAACTCATTGCACTCGAAGCATCTGACCGATGATATGGGACGTCGGAAGCGGTTATCTCCAGAACTAGTCACTCTGGGTCCACTCCATCCTCCAGTCGAAGCTCCGCGGTTGTTAGTCCAACCACGTCCATAAGTCATCTGCTGATACTGTCCTCATCCAGCTGTAGGTGCACTAGTGGCAGGTATATATGGCTTCTTGTTCTGACTAGAAGGTACTTATGGTGCATTTCTCTTCCGGCGAAACTCCTGTTGGTCACGCCATGTAACTTCAGCCTTCAGAGCATCCCTTACCATGTCCTGATATCAAGGATAATCCTTGCATCCCATGATAGCTCGGATGTTAGGATGTAGACCTCTCTAGAAATGTTGGCATATGGCTTTGGTCGTTGCTACCAAATCTCCAACATACAAGGACAGATGATCAAACTTCTTCTCATACTCTGTCACGGGCATACTATCCTGGCACAATTCCAGGAATTCGTGCTGCATGCATTCCTGAAATTCTTCAGTAATGAACTTGTCCTTGAACATGGCCGTGAACTCAGCCCATGGCATCACCACTGGTTTCGGCAGGTCTCTTGTGGTAGATTCCCACCATGTTGCTGCTTCTTCACAGAAAAGAGAAGCGGCATAGTTCGCCCACTAGTCAGTTGTGCACTTGATCTTAAGCATGACCCTAGCGATCTGACGTAGCCACTCGTCCGCCTCACGAGGGTCAGTCGCTCCTGAGAAAGGCTCACCTCCAAGCTCGGATAGCTTGGTAAAAATAGGGTCTTCGACTGGTCCCCCAGCTGTCTGTCGATGAAGGATCTGGGTCATCATGTGCATCAACTGTAGGGACATCTGGTATGGCATACCCGATACCCCATCATAGACATGTGGTTCTTCTCCGTACGTATATGGTTGACCGATTGACACTTGGTCCTCTTCCAAGTGCTGTTGGGCGGCATGTTGGTGTCCCTCAGCCGGATCCATCTCGTCCTTCCTATATGAAGATGTATGCATGAGTATCATATTTATAACATGTGGAGCAAGATATGCACAGACAATGAAACAACACCCAAGGACCTACAGCCCGCTCCGCTACCAAAACGAGACGCCCCGATCCGTATTTACCGTTATACACAGTAAACACGTGGGACCTATTATTTATTACAGAAGCCACAGCGGTAAATATCACAAGCCAACAGTAATAATACAACAACAGTACATAGTACGACAACAGCGCTCGTCCCGGCACAGAGACATTGTTATAACAAGCAACAGAAACAGAGTAATAA
The DNA here is from genome assembly GCA_028386065.3 of Turnera subulata. Classification (NCBI taxonomy): domain Eukaryota; kingdom Viridiplantae; phylum Streptophyta; class Magnoliopsida; order Malpighiales; family Passifloraceae; genus Turnera; species Turnera subulata. The sequence goes on along the minus strand of JAKUCV010006750.1, from coordinate 141,194 downwards.
TATGCAAGCAGCGGAAGTCTTAATACAATACAACAATAGGCAACTATATGAAAATGATGCGACGCAGGATGGATCCGGGACTGGCAGAGGGTGCGCCACAGCTTGCCTCGAACGTACCTGAGCTACGCACAATCAAACTACGTGACCAGGTCACGCAGGCGAGGGGTGAGTCCGAAGTGCTCACCGGGTAAAATCCATAAGCAAACATACATATACAGGCAACCGATAATAGCCAAGTCACATCAACAGCAATTAACTAAGGTTCTCACGAACCTTAAATGACACACTTTGTGATTCTAGACACGCTATACCAATTTTACTATCAGGGCCCCTATCACTAGTTAAATGGTAGCCGTCGCCTGGTAGTCAAGCTAGCTAGCCCTTGGACCCCGCCCTGGTACCTCCACGTATAACTGGCACAGACAGGGAGCAGACCCCAAGCACACTCTCCCCCAGCGCCTAAAATAATAATTGGTACAGACAGAGAGCAGACCCCAAGCACACTCTCCCCCAACACCATAAAATAAAGGACTACCATCTGGCTATTCCAACATTTAACTGTGACTTAGTAGATGTCTAAGTTTTTTCAATTTTATTATTTCATTTCCCTCAATTAGTTACTATACTTCTTTTATCCAACCATTATCTCATTATCCCAAGCAGGCTCACAGCCTCTCCGCTCGTCTGGATAATACAACCTTATTCCAAACCGCTATCCCATACTAGTACCCCCGGTACTCAACTCACACAATTTTCACAGTGAACAACAACAGTAATAACTTACTTATACCAACAATTCCAACATCATCCATAACATCAACAGCATCAACCATCAATTTAATTCATCACAAAACAAACCATTCACAGCCACAAAGTATCATTCCAGCAAACATCGCACATAGAAAACAAACAACAACTTGATATCACGGGCAGTATATAAATATTTACTTATCCTCACCTTAGCAGATTTCCTATTCCTGAAAGTCCTTGAAATGTCCCAGCTCTGGCTCCTCGGGATACTGCTCGTTATTAACTCCTATATCAAACAATAGTATATGCACACATAAGATGATATGCAAATGCCAGACTAATACTGTAAGCCGTAAAATAAATACTGGACCAACTCGGTACTCCCTCGGGTTATTCCCATTATCATCATAATTCACCATTTATTTTCAAGTGTCAAAATAATACCATACTTATACTTATACCCGGTTATTATTTCGGTATTTTATTATCTTAATAATACCCTTTCCAATTATTTTTCCTCAAAATAATTATTTTTCTCCATATTTTATACGTTATACTTTTCTAAAATATTATTTCCCAAAATTATTTTTCAAATATATAAACCTTATTATTATTATTTCCATTTAATTTCTTTTTTTTCAGAATATATATATTTTTTTCCAGATTTATTCTCTCTTTTTTTTTCCAGACTGGGCCATACTATGCAACCCAAGTCCAATACCCAGCCCAGATCACAAAACCAGGCCAAGGTCAAGGCCCAGACCTCAACAGGTCCAAGCCACACCCAAGCCCACACCCAAGCCCGCCATCACATTCAGCCCAGGTGGACATCCAGGTCAACCTGACCCAGCGCCTCGACCCGGCGATGTGATGGACTCGGGCTGTCGGGTCATCTTCATCCCAAGGATCTGCTCACCTTGATGAGCTCGGCGGCGGCGTGAACGAGGCGAGGTCGAGCGGCGCGACGCGGCAGACGAGGCGATACGAGGCGACACGCGTCGGGGAGAAGGAAAAACAGACAGAGGCGACGTCGGCACGGCTGTGGGGCTCGGTCTCCGCTCGGACGGCGGCGGTTCGCAGCAGAGCAGGGTGATGATGGTGGTCTGCAGCGACAGCGTGCGAGTGGGGAGGAGAAGGAGAAGAAACCTGTGGTGGTGTTGGATCGGGCGGCGGTAGTGGTGGAGGTGGTGGTCACGGGTGGCTCGGCGGCGGTAGTGGTGGCGGTGGAGAAAAAGAAGAAAAAGAAGAGAGGAAGAGAGGTGATGACGTGGCAATGCAAGTTGGGTTAGTGTGTGTGTGTTTCTTTTCTTTTTTTTTTTTTTTTGGTTTTGTATAAACTGGAGAAAGCTAAGCAGAAGCCAGTGTAGAGGAGAAGGTTGAAAGCTTTACTGGGTTTTTGGTTTCTTGGCTGCAGGTAGATGACGGGTTAATAGGCAGAAGAGAAAAAGAAGACTCACGGGTGTTACAGGAAAAGCAAGCTTTCACAAGCATAACAGGAGGAGGCGGCTGCATAATTCAATTATGCAGTCGTGTCCCGTCCGGACCAGAAAATAACGATAATGCCCCTTTTACTTTATTTCTGGTCCTATAATTCGGGGATAAACATGACTTTTCTGAAGATCTCTGGACCCGAAAAATTCCAGCTTTGGTCCGTAAAATCCGCAGAAATATTCCAAACGTGGGACCACAAAGCATTTTACAGTCTGGTAAAAATATAAATTTTTACCCGGCTGTTACAAGAGTAATATATAATATGTTACTTAGATAAATTGGTGGCTAATTTTGAAGCGCCCCGACCCGTATTTACCGAATACAGTAAACACGTGCTGAAACTATTCCTATTAATAGTACAGGCAGTACATCGCAGTAAAATACCACACAGTAAATTCAAATACAACAGCACACTGTATATTACAACTGTCACCCATACCCGGGGACCATTATTCAATCCACATACATTACTCAACAGCAGCAGCGTAATCCAGAATAAACAGCATCATAAGCAATATAGGAAAGCAGCAACACAGCACATATATAACACAGCAGCGGAAGTCTTAAATGCACATGCAGCGGAGGTATGGATCCGGAGTGAGGTGGAGAAGAAAGCAGCATCCATCGAACGTCGTACCTGAACTATGAAACAACTTAACCTACGGGATGAAACCCCGCAGGCAAGGGGTGAGTCCGAAGTGCTCACCGACCAAGGATAAACAGAGATATGCAGGCAACTATAATACTTTCGAAGTAATTACAAGCAAAGACAACACAAAGATTCTACCAAAATACGACTGAGCCAAGACCAAAAGAATATTTATTATTATTACCAATTTTATCTTCCGGGCCCCTGTCACTGGACAAGCTAAGGTCGTACCTGGTTATTAACTAATTTCGGATGCCAGGCCAAGACATAATCCGGGATCAACATCCCAGAAACAACCAATCCGAGATCAACATCCCAATAACCATATCATCCGGTATCAACATCCCAACAACCAAACCAAACCGGCCATGACACCACAGAACTAGCCTCTAATCATCTAGTCGTACCACTACTTTCCACATGACAATTAAATCATCATCTCAAATTCAATTCCAATTCCATTTCCATTACTCATTATCCTATTCTCAATTTTCCACAATTAACAGTTCAACATTAATCTCAGCACAAATTTCACAAACCAATGACACAGTTTATCAACAACAACAACAACATCATAGTAGTCAAACAACCAACAATAATCATCTCAGCAGTTCAATCAAACAACAAAACATACACAGTATTACGGGCACATATCAAAGGTTATCCATCCTCACCTTAGCCGATTATCACTTATGGAATTGTCCAACAGACTCCAAGTCCGGTTCCTCAGGTATCTGCTCGTTATCAACTCCTATATCAAACAAATAATATGCACATATAAGATGATATGCAAATGCCATGCTAATACTGCGTACCGAAAAATAAATACTGACTCGTCTCGGTTACTACCTCGGGTTATTTCTCCATTATCATCATAATTCACCATTTATTTCCAGTGTCAAAAATAATACCATACTTATACCTATACCTGGATATTATTCCGGTATTTTATTGCTTGATAATACCCTTTCCAAAATTATTTCCTCAAAGTAATTATTTTTCCACAATAAATCAAAGTAAATAAATTATTTTTAATTCCCATATTATTCCTAGAATTATCACTCTTCTCCAGAATTATATTTATTTTCCAAAGTTATTCCCTTTTTATATTTTTCCAGATTTTATTCTTATTTCTCTCTCTTCTTTTAAAATTCGAACTGGGCTGGACTATGCAGCCCATGACAAACCCAGCCCCAAACCACAAGACCAGGCCCTAGTCAAGGCCCAGACCACAACAGGTCCAAGCCACATCCGGCCCAGAGCCCGCGCAGCCTAAGACCCGACCCAGAGACCTATCCGGGTCGTCCACGGGTCTGCTGCTCACCTTGGGCACGCAGGCGGCGGCGCGAGGAACGGGCGAGGCTGACGACAACACGGGCGGCGCGAGGCGACGGCGAAGGCGTGACGGGGAAGAACTCCGGGTCGACGGTGTTGGGTACGAAGGAGGAGGAGGAGGCAGGGACGGTTGCGGGCGGCTCTGCTCGCGGAGGATAGGGAGAGGAAAGAGAAGGAAAAGAGGAAGGCGGTGCAAGGGGTGGAGAGGCTGTCACCCATACCCGGGGACCATTATTCAATCCACACACATTACTCAACAGCAGCAGCATAATCCAGAATAAACAGCATCATAAGCAATATAGGAAAGCATCAACCCAGCACATATATAACACAGCAGCGAAAGTCTTAAATGCACATGCAACGGAGGTATGGATCCGGAGTCAGGTGGAGAAGAAAGCTGCAGCCATTGAACGTCGTACCTGAACTATGAAACAACTTAACCTACGGGATGAAACCCCGCAGGCGAGGGGTGAGTCCGAAGTGCTCACTGACCAAGGATAAACAGAGATATGTAGGCAACCATAATACTTTCGAAGTAATTACAGGCAAAGACAACACAAAGATTCTACCAAAATACGACTTAGCCAAGACCAAAAGAATATTTATTATTATTACCAATTTTATCTTCCGGGCCCCTGTCACTGGACAAGCTAGGGTCGTACCTGGTTATTAACTAATTCCGGATGCCAGGTCAAACACAATCCGGGATCAACATCCCAATAACAACCAATCCGGGATCAACGTCCCAATAACCAAACCAAACCGGCCATGACACCACAGAACTAGCCTCTAACCATCTAGTCGTACCACTACTTTCCACGTGACAATTAAATCATCATCTCAAATTCAATTCCAATTACATTTCCAATACTCATTATCCTATTCTCAATTTTTCACAGTTAACAGTTCAACATTAATCTCAGCACAAATTCCACAAACCAATAACACAGTTTATCAACAACAGCAACAACATCATTGCAGTCAAACAGCCAACAATAATCATCTCAGCAGTTCAATCAAACAACAAAACATACACAGTATTACGGGCACATATCAAAGGTTATCCATCCTCACGTTAGCTGATTATCAATTATGGAATTGTCCAACAGACTCCAAGTCCGGTTCCTCAGGTATCTGCTCGTTATCAACTCCTATATCAAACAAATAATATGCACATATAAGATGATATGCAAATGTCATGCTAATACTGCGTACCAAAAAATAAATACTCACTCGTCTCGGTTACTGCCTCGGGTTATTTCTCCATTATCATCATAATTCACCATTTATTTCCAGTGGCAAAAATAATACCATATTTATACCTATACCCAGATATTATTCTGGTATTTTATTGCTTGACAATACCCTTTCCAAAATTATTTCCTCAAAGTAATTATTTTTCCACAATAAATCAAAGTAAATAAATTATTTTTAATTCCCATATTATTCCTAGAATTATCACTCTTCTCCAGAATTATATTTATTTTCCAAAGTTATTCCCTTTTTATATTTGTCCAGACTTTATTCTTATTTCTCTCTCTCTCTTTTTTTAAAATTCGAACTGGGCTGGACTATGCAGCCCATGACAAATCCAGCCCCAAACCACAAGACCAGGCCCAAGTCAAGGCCCAGACCACAACAGGTCCAAGCCACATCCGGCCCAGAGCCCGCGCAGCCTAGGACCCGACCCAGAGACCTATCCGGGTCGTCCACGGGTCTGCTGCTCGCCTTGGGCACGCAGGCGGCGGCGCGACGAACGGGCGAGGCTGATGACAACACGGGCGGCGTGAGGCGACGGCGAAGGCAAAACGGGGAAGAACTCCGGGTCGACGGCGGCGAGTGCGAAGGAGGAGGAGGCGGGGACGGTTGCGGGCGGCTCTGCTCGCGGAGGAGAAGGAGAGGAAAGAGAAGGAAAAGAGGAAGGCGGCGCAAGGGAAGGAAAGGAAGGAGAAGGAAGGTGGCTGGTGGGCTGGTGGCGGCTCGGGTGGCGGTTGCAGGTGGGTCTGCCGGTGGTGGTGGTGTTTCACGCGAAGGAGCAAGAAGAAGATGGGGTGTGGGTGGTTGTCCAAAACTCACCGTTTTGGATTTGATGTGTTTGTTGTGTTTTATTATTATTTTTTTCTCTTGGCTTGGTTGATGCACTGGTTTTGAAACGCCCCCACCCGTATTTACCGTACATAGGAAACACGTGCCGGAACTGTAACAATCCGACCAAATAAAGCCCAGCATACAGTGTAAATAATAGAAAACCAGCTTAACAGCCCAAAATAAAAACATCTGAAATCTGGCCCTTCGGCCCAACATCAAAACATATCACCTGAACCCGGGATCATCAATAACATCACAACCTGTAACGCCCCGATTTTTCGTTAATTAATTTTTATGGAATTTTCGAAATTTTTGGAATTTAAATTCCAATTTTACCCTTGTAGAATTTCCAGGATTTTTTATCAAGAAAATTAATGTTATTAATTTATTTTTACATGGAAATATTTTATATACGTTGGATTTAATCCTAGTTTCGGGTTCTACGGAATTTATTTGTGTTTTGGGGTGCAACACATGGTGTAGTTTTTCCAAAAACTACGTAGTTTCGGGATAGGCCAAACATAAAACACATACTTGGCCTGCGTTTTGACCATGGGAAGAGGGTTGACCGTGCCTAAGACCAAAACGACGTCGTTTTGGTCCCGGCCGAAATCAACTCTAACCCTAGAGTATAAAAACTTCTCTTCTTCTCTCTCTCCTCATTCTTTTCTTCCTCTCTTTACTTCCAGAACGGCTGCCCACTTTTCTTTTTCCCCGATTTCCTCTCTTCTCTCCCATTACTCGATTTGTGCCTCAACGGTTACCACTTCCTCCAAAAACCTCTCCCTCTCTTTGTACACTAATTCCTACAGCTGATCATCTACCTCGTTTTCTCTAACCGCGCGCCACCGCCGCTGTGTTTAAAGGGAAGGACGAGCACGAAAAGTGACGAACGGTCTGTTGCTGCAGCCATCTCGTGTTCCTTCGTCCTCCTCTTACCCTCGTACTTTTCTTCCGATACCAGGTGGTGAATCGGGCAAAGCCGAGGTAGGGTCGCGTTGCCATGGCTCGGGAGCGGGTCGGCTTGGTAGCTGTTATGTCGTGGGCGGCGGGGCTGAGGTGGCTGCGCCTGCGGGTTCTAGGCGGGGAGAACGAGGCGAGTCGCCTTTGATTGCTGAAGGAGAAAACGAGATTAGTGGGATGCGTCGCCTTCCTCTTCCTCTTCAACACCCATCCCCGACGCTTGTTGGTTGTGCCGCCGTCGCCAAGTAAGGGTCATGCTGTGATGTTGTGGCTGTGTTGGTGCCGGGTCCGGACGCCGTAGAGGGGTAGGTTGCGCTGCCTCTGTCTTTTCTCTTCTCCCTTTCTTCTTGTGCTGATGATGTTTTAAGTTTGATTTGGGGTTTTGTTTTCTTTGTCTTTGAGTGGTGGCGAGTAGATGGTGGTTGTTGGGTGACGGGTTGGCTGTTTTTGTTGTGGCGACGGGGCGTGTCTGCTTGCTGTGTTCTTGCGTTCGAGGTGTTCTGGCGGCGGGTTTGGCTTGGGTTGCTGATCAGGCTTTACCGGGCAGTGAGCTGGTGTGAGACTCGGGTTTGGTTCCTTTTGTTTCTTTCTGGTAAGTGTTCCGAAGACCTGGTTTTTGAATTCCAAAACTATAATACTCTTGAGATAGATGTTCGGTTGGGTGTTCCTTGGTGTGCACATTCTTGCTGGGAATTTAAGCCGTCGTTGCTTATTATATTGGAATCTGACAGCGAGTAAAGTAGTGGGTTGGATTTTGATAACAGGGTCTATTATTCGGGTTGGCCAGTTTGTTGTGGTTTTCTTTTCGACGTGTCGGGGTACTGTTCCGGCGAGGCTCGGGTGCTGTTCCGGCAAGACATAAATTTCTTTCCGGCATCACATGGTAATTTTCGGTGTTGGCCGTTAGTTGATTTTGTACATGTCATGTTGTGTAAATGCATTAAATTAATGTATTAAAACGATATGGACTTAGTGGAAACCGGGTGTGCGAGTTGTGAGTGGCGCGGCCGGAATCCTACTGACGCGTATAGGCCTAGGTCGGAAGACTGGGCTCGAATTTGTAAAATAGTTGGATTATTTTTATAACGATTTGGGCCAGGCCCAATTAATGATATTAAGGATATATAGGCTTTAGGCCCAGTGACTATTATGGAATGGGCTTTAGGCCCAATGGATAATTAAACTCGGTAACTATTATGGATATGGGCCTTAGGCCTAAAGGTAGACAAAACTTTATATCTAAGCTTAAGCGGACTTTTAGTTTTGGGCTAAGATTGTAAGATTGGACGGGCTTAAACCCATGATCTGTTTAATCGGACATAAGGACAAAAGATAATATGGGTTAAAGTCACGACATTGACATGTTTTTAGCATAGTTTTATGTGGACCTTATGTGGGGTTATATTTTGTTATTAATATAGGATTGTCGAGGTGGAACGAGGCTTCGGCTTTCGAGACAATTAATATGGCCCAGGTGAGGACTTATTGTAAGTTTCCTAAGCTATATGACATTCATATACTAAGCACAACAAGCAGCGGAATTACGGAAACTTAACCAAGAACCACATGTGAAGCATGCATAAACCGTATAACAAAATTTTTACATACCTGTAGAGATAGGATCTCTCACCCAACTTGTGTAAGGAATCAGCAAGAGCTAGACAACGGCCTGGCTCCTCTACGGTATCCACACGAACCGTGATTAGCTTGGAGTCGTCACACGAGTCAAGCCTCGAGCTCCCCGGACTGATGTGCTAGCAAGAGTAAACCGGGGCTATGTGTTTTTGGGTGTTTGGTTCTCTTCCTTCTTTCACAAAGAAGAAGAGAGGTTGAGAGGATGATGGAGAGGTCTGAAACTGATGCAAAAACGTGAGAGAGGCAGGAGAGTGATCTGATCTCTTAACTTTTCCCCACTCCCATCCATAATGCATAAAGAACTAGCATAATGGCCAACAAGGTGGACCAATGGTGATGTCCACCATAACCATTGTCTCCCACTAAACACAATCAGACCACAACTCACCACAGCTCATGTCTGATCAATAATTCACTTAATTATTGATCCCAAAACGATTCTGGTTCAACCATGGTCCAACCACGATCCAACAACACCCGGTCCAACCATGGTCCAACCACGGTTCAACCACCCACTCGAATCAACGGTTCTATGTGTGTGACCCTGTAGGCACTTTTAATGTCCGGCAATAATTGTAAAATCTCATTTTACAATTATAAGCAAAGAGCGACGTCTAGCAACACATCATTGCTACCCGAACGACAAGATCAGTACTGATTCTATATGCCTCGGAACATGTCATCGTCCTTTCGTCCCATTATCTAGATCAAACACGAGACATGGAATATGCCAATCTCGTATATGTTTAATCTATGTTTCTTGATCCCCGAGTTAACTGTATAAAACGGATACCCGTGATATCACCATATTTATGTCCACCCAGTTACGGATGACTAGGAATAATATCAAAGTACATGACTCATATGTTGGATACCTTGACGATCTCAGGTCGGAGGACAATACATCTATAAGAACCACTAATGACATACATATAACGTTCCATGTAGGGTTCTTATGTGGGTCGGTCCAGTCCACAAGTTCTCCAACTTGTACCCGTATGTAGAATTCACATATGCAATACTCAGCATACGCTAGTCTTAATTTATTATTACAACCCAACCGTAATAATAACCGACTAGGGACATTTAAGAATATATCAAATATGAACTAGGGTTATAAATATGTGCAAGCAATTATCTCATAATCATATTTATTGGAATAACCTCAAAGTATATACATGACTACAATCATCCATAGATTGGCTTTTGGGCATATAACTAACAATTATAAACCTTTGTATGCATTACTGCCTACAGTGCTCAGTTAATTGTCTTGGTATATAAAGTGGTATTATTTGTTTGGTCTTGAATGCTGTATGCATGCTTGCCTGCTTTGTGGATGTTTTTGCTTACACCTTGTATCTTATTGATGATACCTCTGATGCAGTGTGCATGATTATGTGAACTGTGTACCAGTGTGATATAATATGCCTGTCGAGCATGATTTGTTTAGTGTGTTAAATAACGTGATATATGGTTTTGTGGTTTGTGTGGTGGACTATGGGCTGGAGGCCCGGACTTGAGAATAAGATGTTAAATTCACACAAACCTGGACATTCATATGTAATGGTACACGAAACTCTTTAAGCATAAATAACAAATTATAATAATTCTACTGTGGGGCTGTTGACCGGTTGGTTCGAGCGGGAAGTGATACCCCTCGGGATTTTATGCGGAATAGCATGGTATATGCGGTTTAGCATATGGGTCTGTGATGACCGGTTCTACCTCCCTCTTTCTATCTCCCCCTTTCTACCTCCCTCTTTCTCTCTGTCTATCTCTCTCTCTCTATGATGGTATTTGGGCTTATGCCCTGGTTGTCTGATCAGACGGGACCGAGCTCGACGCACACAGTAGAGGGCCCTAATAAAATATTTAAACCTAATAACAAAGATAATAATATAAGTAATGATAAGTGATGGTTTGAAGTCTGATGATGTCTTGTTTTGTGCAATGTGGTTGCTGATGCTTGATGCCGGTGTACTTGTAGTTGATTTGTATTTGTATACACTGGTTTATTTGTTTGCGGTGAGACAGTGGTTGGTCTCAACCCCCTCACAGTCTTGTCACAGGATAACTGCTCTTTGAGCTGTGGTGCATATCAGCAGGTGGCGGTGCTTTCCTCCTCGAGTCGGATCCATAGGGTTCATTGCATGCATGTTGCTATGTATTTTTGCTTTCCGCTGCGTACTTAATTCCATTGCATCATTTATTATTTGATTAGAAGTTGATCATCTTGTTGATGATTTTCGTGTCCCGGGAATGATAAGGGCAATTTAGTCATTTTATATTTGAATTCTATTTTATATTAAAAAATTGGGACACGGGCGTTTTACAACCGGCCTAAGGCCCAACAATAGCAATAATTAGCACAGCAGAAGATTTTTAAAACTCATAAAGACACTGTATGCGACTCATGATGCAAACTAATGGATCCGAGTCCTGTCCGAGGGATAACGCCGCAGCCTGTCTGGAATGCTTCACACCTGAACCACAAATGACTCATTCTACGGGATGAAAGCCCGCAGGTGAGGCGTGAGTCCGAAGTGCTCACAACCATGGATAGACGATCAATATGCAACACTATAAGTTACTCAAGTCGAAAACACAGGCATAACAGCCAAAATAAAACAATCCAAAAGACTCGACCCAAAACTGGTCCAAGACCCAAAAAGACTTAAACAAAATCCAATTTCCAATTTTATTTTTCCGGGCCCCGTCACGGATAAGCTAGGGGTCAGACCTGGTTCTCAACATATTTCGGGTGCCAGATCAAATCCAAGAGAGCCCAGGGATCGACATCCCAAAAATAGAACCAAGGGATAGACATCTAAATATAATCACGGGATAGACATCCCAAGCGTAGACATGCTTATCACAAGTAACCCAGATCATGGCCACCACAAAACAGTCTTAAACCATCGAGTCGTACCACTACTTACCACGTGACAATTATATTATCATTATCCAAATCCAAATCTCAGGGATCAACATCCCTAACCAAAATACCGGGATAGACATCCCATCTAAAACCGAGGATCGACATCCTTATCACAAATTATTTTTTAACCCATTATACTTAATACCAAAAGACACAAAGATAAACATCTAAAAACTCAACGTATGGGGACAAACATCCCAAAACCAATCAAGACACTAGGATAAACATCCCGAATCATACCACAGCAAATGCAACACTCAGCAGCGCAACAATCACCAAACACAACAACCGAGTAATATAGGAACATATCGAAGAAAATCCATCCTCACCTTAGCCGATTACTCAACTCTGAAGACAATGACCGGTCCGAAGCCGGTTCCTCGGGAAACTGCCCGATATCAAAACCTATACCACAAAACAACAACACATGCTCACATAAATGCACATAATCGGTATACTATGATGCCAATACTGCGAAATAAACCCATCCCGGTTCATATCCTTTGTTATCATCTTTTACCGAAAATACTATACCGTACGTATATCCGAATATAATTTTGGTACCATACTTTAATTAAAACTCTCCTTTAAGTATTTTTTTTAGAGTAATTATACTTTGTTTTCCAAAATAATAACAATATAATTTTCCTAGAAATTATATCATATATATGTATTTTCCCAAAAATTATTTCCATAATATATATTACTTGCCAATAATAATTACCAAATATTATTTTATTAGAAAACCATATTTCCAGTAAATATAACTATATAAACTTATTTTCTTGAAAATAAATACGAATTATAAATATACATATATATTTTCTAAAGACAAAATTACATTTCCAAACCATTATACATCAACATAATAATTTATTTTTTAAAAAATATTATTTGTATATACTATATATATTTCCAAAAGTATTCCCATAATTTTCTAGAAAAATAATAACATTTCAGAAAATATAATCTTAATATATATCTTTCCTAGAATAACATAATATTAATTTTCTAAAACAACATATAATTATCTTAATTTTCAAGAGTCAAAGTATATATATATTTTCAAAATCCCAAACCCAGAATATTACATATAATTTTCCAAAATAATATTTACCCTTTTTCCCAAAAATTAATTAGCAGAAATTAGTTATATGTATATATATATATATTATTTTTTTAAAAAAAAAGGAAAAGAATCCGGACTGCCCAGGACCCAACCCAGGCGCGACCCGCCCGTGAAAACGGGTTGCTCACCTTGAAGACGGTGGCGGCGTGGATTTCAAGGCGAGCTCGAGGCAACTCCAAGGGCGGTGGAAAGGCGGCGCGGCGACGGCAGGAGCAGTTGCAGGCGTGGAGGAAGACGGATCCGCGGGTCCTCCGCCGGGTCAACGGCGCGTCACGGCCCGTCAGGCGGCGGAAGACGACGGGAGCGATGGGGTTGAGGTCGCGACGACACGACGAGCTCGATGGTGGCGGCGGTGCAGCGAACGACGGCGTGGATTTCGTCGGCGTGCACAGTGACCCGAGGGTGACGGCACTGTTCATTCAGTTTTTTTTTTCTTTCTTTATTTTTTCTATTTTCTTTCCAATTTCTTTTTATTTTTCTTTCATTTTCTTTTTTTTCTGTTTCTATTTTTTTCTATTTTTTTCTTTTTCCTCTCTGTTTTTCTTCTTCCGATTTTCTTCTCTTTTTTTTCTTTTCTTTTTTTTTTCTTTTCTTCTCTCTTTTTTTTCCTTTCCTTTTTCTCTTTTTTTTTTCTCTCTTCTTTTCTCTCTTTTTCTTTTTCTTCTCCTCTTCCTCTCTTCTCCTGCTTTCTTTTTATTGAGATGATAATACTGTACAGCCTGTGACGATCAATGATGCTGCTTGTCTGCATTATGGAGCGAGTCCGGTCCGGACCAGAAAATAACTGATACCCCCTTAGTTATTTTCCGGTGTGATTTTTCTGAGGATTCCGGGACCCGAAAAATACCAACTTTGGTCCGTAAAATCCACGGAAAAAATCTCGAGCACGGTAAAACCCTCGGTTACGAAAAACGACGCTCGATTTACCTTGAATTAATTACCCAAGATTAATTCATTCGGTAAATCGCTATGAAAAGACTTTTACAGTCCCGGTAAAAATTCAAATTTTTTTCCGGTCCGTTACAGTCTACCCACCTTAAAAAGAATTTCGTCCCCGAAATTCCTTGTCTTATCCGTGGGTCCTACCACGATAAGCTTCTGGCACACTCTGCCAGGTGTCCAACTCAACGCGATATGTCGCTTATATCCTTATGCGACTTCTCATCCTCTATAAAAACTGAACCACATGACTGGCAAACTCACACACAGCCATCGGTGGTACTGCTTTCCCGACAAGCTCCGATAAAGAACCTCCCAAGAAGCAGTTCAAGACGAACATCGTCGGTCTGAAAGAACACATGGTCGTCTCCCCAAAACGGCGAAAGAAGCGTGCTGGCAAAGAAGTTGATGATCGAAAGGGCAAGGCAATGGCTGAAAGCAACACTCCGCAGCAGACACTGATGCAGCTGGATGTCTCACTGAGGAAGGTCAGCTCGGCGGTGATGCAGATAGAACTGGCGTGTGCGGAACTCTTCCCTCACGTGAAAAACATCCAGAAACTTGTAAAAGACCTTGAGAAGCAAGTAACTCCTTAAAGTACTTCTTCTCCGTTGTAAAACCGTTATGTAATAAATAAAATAAGTTTTCTTTTAAAATCAAAACTCTTATGTTACGAAGTCTTATGTTAAACAGAAAATCAAAACATCTCAAAGCAAAACAAAAATCAACAATAGGAATATAAAATCAAACATAAAGAGATTAAAAACAAAATTCGTTTAACAAAACCAAAACATAAAGAAGTTAAAACAAAACATGTTTTCATTTTCGGCACTCTAGATCGATCGTAAACATCCTCGATCCCGAGAAACATAACACGCGCAACTAACGGTGACGTCGGTTTCCCTCGTGAAAAAGATATCCGTTAACTCGTAAGGTGATGATCACGAGCACGTCATGTGTCCCTCGAAAGAAACATTATCCACTTGCTCACAAATTCCGCCCAATAACGTCTGTCAAGTCTCGTATCCCTCCACGATGTCCGAACAGGTGTAAGCTTGTCGCACATGCACTCTACTCGAGGTATGGTCCCATCAGTCTAGCCTCAACGGTCACGGATGCATGTGATAATAGATGCAATCTTCAAGAGAATAAAACAAAGTAGCCAAGGAGATAGAAAATCGTAAGATGGAAAAGGGCTGAAAAACACTGGCATTTGTAGCCCGAAAAACGTATAAAGGAACGAAGCAATAAATGAAGCAACATAAAAATTTTCAAAAACAACACCTTGAAGAATAAAAACAGTTTGGAGCTTTGTGAAGGGAATCTGCTTTTCCCATCATCGAAAAATCTGTTAGACTTTTTCGGGGATAGGTGGGGTCTAAACTTGGAAAAACAAAACGGTAAACATTTTTCTATAAAAGGCAAAGCAACGAAAAGCAAAAACCACAAAGCATCCAAGAGAAAACAAAACCCTCAGGCAAAGAAAACACCACGTTCAAAAAACAAAACACCACGCGCCGAAACAACATGCCTGCTCCATCGTCCGTCTTCTTCGTCGAAGGTGCCAACCTAGGTAGAAGAAACAGGCTGCCTACAACATGATCAACGAACATCCAGAGGAACTACCGAACGAGCTCGGCAGAATGCCCGTCTGGTCTTTGTCGACGAACTCTACTCATCGAGGTTCTTCATCACTCCCATGGAAGAGACGTTCTTCCTAGAGGACCATGGCACTCTAGGGACCTCCTTCTATGGCTCGGCCAACTATGTCATGTTTTTCATCTCTGAAAGACTTCAGGAGTTCAACCTAGAGTCCACTTGCCATTCCCTGGAGCAAGGTACCTACTATCAGCTCTCGATGACTGCCCAAAGCATGCCCAGAGTCACTCGGTTACCAACAACATGGCCAAAGGCCCGACTACTGGCGTGGAACTGCAGAGGAGTCGCTAGGCGTTCCCAGGAGTTCTCGCGTACCCTGAGGGATCTGAAGAACCAGTACAAGCCAAACATGGTTCTTCTCACGGAGACCCAGTGGCAGCCTGAAGACGATCACGGTCTCATCCCACTCCGGTTCCCTCAAGCAAACTGGTTCGAGCTTCCTGGCCAGGACAACAGGGGCGGCATGTGGTTCTCGTGGAACGACAGCATCAAGGTCAACATCAACAATGACCCCAATAGCTTCAGGGTCAACGTCGTACCAAGAAGATGAATGTACTTTTTTAAAAAAAAATATCAATGTAATATTAATGTTTTTAGTAATATTAATAATATTTATGTTTTCGCTTATTTATGGCATTATTTACCTCTTATGTGAATGTTCTGTGGCAAGCTAGTGTCCCTTGACTGGATCTATAATGCACTAACTAAATGATATAAAATAATAAACAAATGGAGCGAACTATGCACAACAAACAAGCACAACAAACAAGCACAGTAAACACCCTAGGACCTACAGCCCGCTCCGCTACCAAAATGAAACGCCCTGACCCGTATTTACCGTACATAGTAAACACGTGCCGGAACTGTAACAACCCGACCAAATAAAGCCCAGCATACAGTGTAAACAATAGAAAACCGGCTTAACAGCCCAAAATATAAACATCTGAAATCTGGCCCTTCGGCCTAACATCAAAACATATCACCCGAAATCGGGATCATCAATAACATCACAACCAGCCCAAGGCCCAACAATAATAATAATTAGCACAGCGGAAGACTTTTAAAACTCATAAAGACACTGTATGCGACTCATGATGCAAACTAATGGATCCGAGTCCTGTCCGAGGGATAACGCCGCAGCCTGTTTAGAATGCTTCATACCTGAACCACAAATGACTCAACCTCCGGGATGAAATCCCGCAGGTGAGGGGTGAGTCCGAAGTGCTCACAACCATGGATAGACGATCAATATGCAACACTATAAGTTACTCAAGTCGAAAACACAGGCATTACAGCCAAAATAAAACAATCCAAAAGACTCGACCCAAAACTGGTCCAAGACCCAAAAAGACTTAAACAAAATCCAATTTTCAATTTTATCTTTCCGGGCCCCGTCACGGACAAATTAGGGGTCAGACCTGGTTCTCAACATATTTCGGGTGCCAGATCAAATCCAAGAGAGCCCAGGGATCGACATCCCAAAAATAGAACCCAAGGATAGACATCCCAAATATAATCACGGGATAGACATCCCAAGCATAGACATGCTTATCACAAGTAACCCAGATCATGGCCACCACAAAACAGTCTTAAACCATCGAGTCGTACCACTACTTACCACGTGACAATTATATTATCATTATCCAATTCCAAATCTCAGGGATCAACATCCCTAACCAAAATACCGAGATAGACATCCCATCCAAAACCGAGGATCGATATCCTTATCACAAATTATTATTTAACCCATTATAATTAATACCAAAAGACACAAAGATAAACATCTAAAAACTCAACGTATAGGGACAAACATCCCAAAACCAATCAAGACACTGGGATAAACATCCCGAATCATACCACAGCAAATGCAACACCCAACAGCGCAACACTCAACAGCGCAACAATCACCAAACACAACAACCGAGTAATATAGGCACATATCGAAGGAAATCCATCCTCACCTTAGCCGATTACTCAACTCTGAAGACAATGACCGGTCCGAAGCCGGTTCCTCGGGAAACTACCCGATATCAAAACCTATACCACAAAACAACAACACATGCTCACATAAATGCATATAATCGGTATACTATGATGCCAATACTGCGAAATAAACCCATCCCGGTTCATATCCTTTGTTATCATCTTTTACCGAAAATACTATACCGTACGTATATCCGAATATAATTTTGGTACCATACTTTAATTAAAACTTTTTAAAATGCCCCGACCCGTATTTACCGTACATAGTAAACACGTGCCAGAACTGTAACGACCTGACCAAATAAAGCCCAGCATATAGTGTATACAACAGAAACTCGGCCTCAACAGCCCAAAATAAAAACATCAATAACGTCATAACCGGCCCAATGGCCCAACAATAGCAAAAGTAGCACAGCGGAAGACTTAATAACTCACAATGACACTGTATGCGACACTGATGCAAACTATGGATCCAAGTCCTGTCCAAGGGATAACGCTGCAGCCTATCTGGAATGCACCAAACCTGTACCACAAATAACCCATCCTACGGGATGAAAGCCCGCAGGTGAGGGGTGAGTCCGAAGTACTCACCAACCAAGGATAAACAGAGATATGCAGGCAGCTATAATACTTCAAAGAAGAGATGTAGACAATAGTCACAACCATACCAAAGACAATACCGTACAAGACAGACCAAACTCAAAGACTCGACCCAAACGTACCAAGGACTTTATTATTATTCCAACATTATCTTTCTGACCCTGTCACGGATAAGCTAAGGTCGTACCAGGCTATCAACCTGTTTATGGTGCCAGATCAAACCAAGAACCCAGGATCAACATCCCAATATCAAATCTCAGGGATCAACATCCCAATAACAATCTCAGGGATCAACATCCCAATCACAATCTCAGGGATCAACATCCCAATCACAATCTCAGGGATCAACATCCCAATAACAATCTCAGGGATCATCATCCCAATCACAATCTCAGGAATCAACATCCAAATCACAATCTCAGGAATCAACATCCCAATCACAATCTTAGGGATCAACATCCCAATCACAATCTCAGGGATCAACATACCAATATCAAACCGGCATCAATATGCCCATCACAAGTAACCCAGATCATGGCCACCACAAAACAGTCTCAAACCATCCGGTCGTACCTCTACTTACCACGTCACAATAAAATTACCATCTCAAATCAACTTCCAATTTCCATTTTTTCCTTTTTCCCATTTATCCATATCACAGTTTTTTCTAGTTTTCCAACTTCCTATTAACTCAAGTTATACAACAGACCAATCCATCAACAGTTTCATAGCATCAATTACTCACAATCTAACATCAATCACAACACAGTATCCAAGAAACTAATAACAGTCAACACAGCAGTTCAATCAAGCAGGACAATATCAGCGAATCACACTCAGAACCAACATTAACAATCTACATCATCAAGTATCCAACAATAATATATATCATCATAATTTCTAATATTCATTTCCTCAAGTTATTCAACTTTCCATTATCACAAGTTAATCCGCAGACCCAACCAATCAACAATCTCATAACACCAATTATTCACAATTAACAGTTCAACAATTATCCACAATATCCACAAGACCAACAACACAGTCCAACGACAGCAACAGCAATAACCATAGCATTCAAATAACTAACAATGATCTTCTCAGCAGTTCAATCAAACAACAAATCACACACAGTATTACAGGCACATTTCAAGAGTTATCCATCCACACCTTGGCCGATTACTTAACTCTGAAGACAATGTCCGGTCCCAAGCCGGCTCCACGGGAAACTGCCCGATATCAAAACCTATACACCAGAACAATATACTCACATAAATGCACATAATCGGTATGCTATGATGCCAATACTGCGAAATAACCCCTTCCCGGTTACATATCTTTTGTTATCATCCTTTACCGAAGATATTATACCGTACCTATATCCGGATATAATTTCGGTACCATACTTTAATTAAAACTCTTTTCATAATATTTCCATAAATTAATTATACTTTTCCCAAAATATTTTTATGAAGATATTTATCATTTCCCAAAAATATAATTATCACAAAATAATTTTTTTTAGGAAGATATATATATATATATATATATATACATTCATTTTTAAAATTACTTAACTTAAAACAACTATACTTCTCCAAAAATAGCTACTACATCATAATTCCCTGATATAGTGTATTCTTATACTCCCGAAATATTTATAGTATATTTATCATTTTCTAATGTAGTCATTATTTAGTAATTTTGAAAAGGATATAATTCTTATTATATTTACCTTAGTTTCTTGAAAATAATATAACATGGTAATTACTTTATTTATTTCTACAAAATACAATATATTTATATCTTTCAGAAATTATATAATCCACATATATATTTTTTCCAGATTATTTATTCCCGTTAGTATATTTTTTTACCATTTCGAATTGGGCCAAGCAACATAACCAAATTCCCACCTATATGCCCATCAGGTGAGCCCACAAGACCTTGATGCAGGCCCAAGCCACAAGGCCCAGGTGCAAGCATCACAGCCCATGGCCCGACCTAACATGACTCGGGTCAAAACCATAGCTACCGGGTCGACCCACGCAAAACCGGGTCGAATCCACGTCCATCGGGTCTGCTCACCTTGGAAGCTGCTGACGACGGCGGCTCGGTCGGATCAGAGACGAAAGCGAGGGCGACACGGCGAGGTGGAGGCAAAGGGAGGCGGCGTCGACTGCTGGTGGACATGGCAGTGCAACGGCAACGAAAACACGCACGGCGGCGTGAGAGAGATCGGTGTCGGTGGCTGCTCGTGTGGCGGGCAACAGCGTGCAGGTGGGGAACGAGGACGGCGTTGCAGTGGTGGATGCGACGGCTCGAGGGGACGCGACAGGAGAAAGGTCAGCGTCGTGGCTTGGCTCCTCTCCGGCGGTTGCTGCAGATCGGAGTGGCAGCAAGGAAGAGACGGCAACTCGAGCGTGTGGTCGGCGTGGCTTCATCCGGGTAGCGCGACCGGCCCGTCGCGTCGGCAACAAGGTGAGGAGGAAGAGAAGGAGGGGAGAAAGGCTGGAGCGGAAGGAACTGATGGCGGCACGCGGGGGTGTGTGTGGAGATGTTGGTGGCCGACGGTGGCTGTCTCGGTGGTGGTGGTTGTCGGTGTGGGTTGTTAGTTTTTGTGTTTCTAGTTTTTTTTTCTTTCTTTTGCAGATTTGTGAGTGTGTAGGTGAAGCAGGGAATATGGTAACGGTCGCAGAGGTTGGGTTGCAAGTGTAGGCAGTGTTTTTTTGCAGAAGAAGGCGTGCATGGAAAACGAAGGCAGAGTCACGGGCAGGTAAGTCACAGGTGTAACAGGGAAGAGGCGGTTGCGTGACTCAATCACGCAGTCGTGTCCAGACTGGACCAGAAAACAACTGATACCCCCACTTAGTTATCCTCCGGTGTGATTTTCTGAAGATTCCGGGACCCGAAAAATACCAACTTAGGTCCGAAAAATTCACGAAAAAATTACGAGCGCGGGAAAAACCTGTGTTTCAAAAAACGACGCCCGATTTACCTTGAATTAATTACCCAAGATTAAATTCAAAGGTAAATCACTGTAAAAAGACATTTACAATCCGGTAAAAACACCAAATTTTTACCAGGGCTGTTACATTTTACCCACCTTAAAAAGAATTTCGTCCCCGAAATTCTGTCTTATCCGTGGGTCCTACCACGATAAGCTTCTGGCACACTCTGCGAGGTTCCCAACTCAACGCGAGATACCGCTTATACCCTTAAGCGACATCTCCTCCGCTTATAAAAACCGAACCTCATAACTGAGACACTCAACTCAGCCATCGACTCTCCACTGAGATCAAGAACCACCTCAGACTTCGAGGACAACAGCTACATCGGTGGCACTGCTTTCCCGACAAGCTCCGATGAAGAACCGCCAAAGAAGCGCTTCAAGACGAACATCGTCAGTCTGAAAGAACACATGGTCGTCTCCAGCAGACGGCAAAAGAAGCGTGCTGGCAAAGAAGCTGAGGATCGGAAGGGTAAAGCAACGGCTAAAAGCAGCACTCCGCAGCAGACACTGACGCTGCTGGATGCCTCACTGAGGAAGGTCAGCTCGGCGGTGATGCAGATAGAACTAGCGTGCGCAGAACTCTTTCCCCACGTCAAAAACATCCAAAAACTTGTAAAAGACTTAGAGAAGCATGTAACTCAATAGAGTACTTCTTCTCCGTTGTAAACCGTTATGAAATAAATAAAATAAGCTTTCTTTTTAAATCAAAACTTTTATGTTACGAAATCTTGTGTTAAACAGAAAAACAAAACATCCCAAAGCAGATTAAAAATCAACAATAAGGATATAAAATCAAACATAAAGAAATTAAAAACAAAATTCGTTTAACAAAACCAAAACATAAAGAAGTTAAAACAAAACATGTTTTCATGATCGGTGCTCGTATCGGACGTAAACATCGTCGATCCCGAGAAACATAACACGCACAACTAACGCTGACGTTGGTTTCCCTCGTGAAAAAATATCCGTTAGCTCGCGAGGCGATGATCACGAGAATGTCCTATGTCCCTCGAAAGAAACGTTATCCACTTGTTCACAAATTCCGCATGAGCCAAAAATGTCTATCAAGTCTCGCAACCCTCCATGATGTCCAAACAGGTGTAAGCTTGTCGCAAATGCGCTCGACTCGAGGTATGGTCCCATCAATCTAGCCACAACGGTCACGAATGCATGTGATAAAAGATGCAGGAAAATATAGTAAAAGCCATAAAAAGAAACGCCAAGGTAGCCAAGGCGATAGAAAATAATGAGACGGAAAAGAGCTGAAAAACACTGGCATTTGTAGCCCGAAAAACGTATAAAGTGATGAAGTAATAAATGAGGCAACGGCAAAAATTTTCAAAAAGAAAAAATCTTGAAGATCGAAAACGGTTTGGAGTTTTGTGAAAAGAATCTACTTTTCCTATCAAGTCTCGTTCCAAGGAGAAGAATGTATTTTTTATAAAATATCAATGTAATATTAATATTTGTAATAATATTATTAGCAATATTAATAATATTTATATTTTCGCTTATTTATGGCATCATTTACCTCTTATGTGAATGTTCTGCGACAGCTGGCGTCCCTTGACTGGATCCATAATGCACTAACTAAATGATAAAATAATAAACAAATGGAGCGAACTATGCAAACAAGAACAACAAACACACAAGGACTGCCCCACAAGACCTAATGCCCGCTCCGCTACCAAAATGAAACGCCCCGACCCGTATTTACCGTACATAGTAAACACGTGCCGAAACTGTAACGACCTGACCAAATAAAGCCCAGCATACAGTGTATACAACAGAAACTCGGGCTCAACAGCCCAAAATAAAAACATCAATAACGTCATAACCGGCCCAATGGCCCAACAATAGCAAAAGTAGCACAGTGGAAGACTTAATAACTCACAAAGACACTGTATGCGACACTGATGCAAACTATAGATCCAAGTCCTGTCCAAGGGATAACGCAGCCTATCTGGAATGTACCAAACCTGTACCACAAATAACCCATCCTACGGGATGAAACCCCGCAGGTGAGGGGTGAGTCCGAAGTACTCACCAACCAAGGATAAACAGAGATATGGAGGCAGCTATAATACTTCAAAGAAGAGATACAGACAATAGTCACAACCATACCAAACACAATACCGTACAAGACAGACCAAACTCAAAGACTCGACCCAAACGTACCAAGGACTTTATTATTATTCCAATTTTATCTTTCTGACCCCGTCACGGATAAGCTAAGGTCGTACCAAGCTATCAACCTGTTTATGGTGCCAGATCAAACCAAGAACCCGGGATCAACATCCCAATATCAAATCTCAGGGATCAACATCCCAATAACAATCTCAGGGATCAACATCCCAATCACAATCTCAGGGATCAACATCCCAATCACAATCTCAGGGATCAACATCCCAATAACAATCTCAGGGATCATCATCCCAATCACAATCTCAGGGATCAACATCCCAATCACAATCTCAGGGATCAACATCCCAATCACAATCTTAGGAATCAACATCCCAATCACAATCTCAGGGATTAACATCCCAATCACAAACTCAGGGATCAACATCCCAATATCAAACCGGCATCAACATGCCCATCACAAGTAACCCAGATCATGGCTACCACAAAACAGTCTCAGACCATCCGGTCGTACCTCTACTTACCATGTGACAATAAAATTACCATCTCAAATCAACTTCCAATTTCCATTTTTCCTTTTTCCCAATTATCCATATCACAGTTTATTCCAGTTTTCCAACTTCCTATTAACTCAAGTTATACAACAGACCAATCCATCAACAGTTTCATAGCATCAATTACTCACAATCCAACATCAATCATAACACAATATCCAAAAAACCAATAACAGTCAACACAGCAGTTCAATCAAGCAGGACAATATCAGCGAATCACACTCAGAACCAACATTAACAATCCATATCATCAAGTATCCAATAATAATATATATCATCACAATTTCCAATATTCATTTCCTCAAGTTATTCAACTTTCCATTATCACAAGTTAATCCGCAGACCCAACCAATCAACAATCTCATAACACCAATTATTCACAATTAACAGTTCAACAATTATCCACAATATCCACAAG
Source organism: Turnera subulata (assembly GCA_028386065.3). Lineage (NCBI taxonomy): Eukaryota > Viridiplantae > Streptophyta > Magnoliopsida > Malpighiales > Passifloraceae > Turnera > Turnera subulata. The sequence goes on along the minus strand of JAKUCV010006750.1, from coordinate 116,905 downwards.
ACCAACAACACAGTCCAACGACAGCAACAACAAGAACCATAGCAATCAAATAACTAACAATGATCTTCTCAGCAGTTCAATCAAACAACAAATCACACATAGTATTACAGGCACATTTCAAGAGTTATCCATCCTCACCTTGGCCGATTACTCAACTCTGAAGACAATGTCCGGTCCCAAGCTGACTCCTCGGGAAACTGCCCGATATCAAAACCTATACAACAGCACAATATACTCACATAAATGCACATAATCGGTATGCTATGATGCCAATACTACGAAATAAACCCTTCCCGGTTACATATCTTTTATTTTCATCTTTTACCGAGAATATTATACCGTACGTATGTCCGAATATAATTTCGGTACCATACTTTAATTAAAACTCTTTTCAAAATATTTTCATAAATTAATAATACTTTTCCCAAAATATTTTTATGAAGATATTTATCATTTCCTAAAAATATAATTATCACAAAATAATTTTTGTGATATATATATATATATATATATATATATATATATATATATATATATATATATATATATATATATATATATATATATGTATATGTATATACATTCATTTTTAAAATTACTTACTTAAAATAATTATACTTCTCCAATAATAACTACTACATCATAATTCCCTGATATTATAGTGTATTCTTATACTCCCGAAATATTTATAGTATATCTATCATTTTCTAATGTAGTCATTATTTAGTAATTTTGCAAAGGATATAATTCTTATTATATTTACCTTAGTTTCTTGAAAATAATATAACATGGTAATTACTTTATTTATTTCTACAAAATACAATGTATTTATATCTTCTAGAAATTATATAATCCACATATATATTTTTTCCAGATTATTTATTCCCATTAGTATATATTTTTACCATTTCGGATTGGGCCAAGCAACATAACCAAATTCCCAACTATAAGCCCATCAGGTGAGCCCACAAGACCTTGATGCAGGCCCAAGCCACAAGGCCCAGGTGCAAGCATCACAGTCCATGGCCCGACCTAACATGACCCGGGTCAAAACCATAGCTACCGGGTCGACCCACGCGAAACCGGGTCGAATCCACCTCCATCGGGTCTGCTCACCTCGGAAGCTGCAGACGACGGCGGCTCGGACGGATCGGAGACGAAAGCGAGGGCGACACGGCGAGGTGGAGGCGAAGGGAGGCGGCGTCGGCTACTGGTGGACACGGCAGTGCAACGGCGACGGAAACACGCACGGCAACATGAGAGTGATCGGTGTCAGTGGCTGCTGGTGTGGCGGGCAACAGCGTGCAGGTGGGGAACGAGAACGACGTCGCGGTGGTGGATGCGACGGCTCGAGGGGACGTGGCAGGAGAAAGGCCGGCGTCGTGGCTTGGCTCATCTCCGGCGGTTGCTGCAGATCGGAGTGGCAGCAAGGAAGAGACGGCAGCTCGAGCGTGTGGTCGGCGTGGCTTCATCAGGGTAGCGCGACCGGCTTGTCGCGTCGGCAACGAGGTAAGGAGGAGGAGAAGGAGGAGAGAAAGGCAGGAGCCGGAGGAACTGATGGCGGTGCGCGGGGGTGTGTGTGGAGATGATGGTGGCCGACGGTGGCTGTCTCGGTGGTGGTTGTTGTCGGTGTGGGTTGTTAGTTTTTATGTTTCTAGTTTTTTTTTTCTTTCTTTTGCAGATTTGTGAGTGTGTAGGTGAAGCAGGGAATATGGTAACGGTCGCAGAGGTTGGGTTGCAAGTGTAGGCAGTGTTTTTTTGCAGAAGATGGCGTGCATGGAAAACGAAGGCAGAGTCACGGGCAGGTAGTCACAGGTGTAACAGGGAAGAGGCGGCTGCGTGACTCAATCACGCAGTCGTGTCCAGACCGGACCAGAAAACAACTGATACCCCCACTTAGTTATTCTCTGGTGTGATTTTCCGAAGATTCCGGGACCCGAAAAATACCAACTTAGGTCCGAAAAATCCACGGAAAAGTTACGAGCGCGGGAAAAGCCTGTGTTTCAAAAAATGACGCCCGATTTACCTTGAATTAATTACCCAAGATTAAATTCAAAGGTAAATCACTGTAAAAAGACTTTTACAGTCCGGTAAAAATACCACATTTTTACCCGGGCTGTTACACTTTCCTTTAAGTGAAGCGCCCCGACCCGTATTTACCATACACAGCAAACACGTGCCGGAACTATTCTTATTGATAGAACAGACAGTACATCCCAAACATATTTACATCAGCAAACCATATAATACAACTGCCACCCATACTCGAGGACCATTATTCAGCAGCTCACAGCTCACAATATATAACTGCAGTAGAGAAAAGAGCAAGCAACAGAGGCAGAGTGACAAACAACCTCAAGGTCATATGAACAAGCTATCACAGCAGCAGAAATATAATACGGCATCATATGCAACAGAACAGCAGCGGAAGACTTTATGCACATGCAGCGGAGGTATGGATCCGGAGTCAGGTGGAGAAGAAAGCAGCAGCCATCGATCATCGTACCTGAACTACGAAACAACTTAACCTACGAGATGAAACCCCGCAGGCGAGGGGTGAGTCCGTAGTGCTCACCGACGAAGGATAAACAGTGATATGCAGGAAACCGTAATACAGTAAAGCAAACACAAGCAAATCAATAGCACATCTCAAATAAGACTGAGCCAAGACCAAAAGAATATTTAACATAATTTCCAATTTTATTTTCTGGGTCCCCCGTCACTGGACAAGCTAGGGTCGTACCAGGTTATCAATTAATTCCGGATGCTAGGTCAAATAGATCCATACCATTCTTACCATACCGGGTTCAACAACCCAAAACCGGATATTTGGTATATCTAAACCACTGGGTATTCGATATACCCCAACCACAGGCATCATCATGCCAACCGGATATTCAGTATATCCGAACCGCTGGGTATTCGGTATACCCCAACCTCAGGCATCGACATACCATCCAAACCAAGTAACCGACCATAGCATCCCATAATTAATTTTCAAACCATCGGGTCGTACCACTACTTTCCACATGACAATTATATTATCATCTCATATCAATTGCAATTTCCAATTTCCAATTTCCATTTCTCAATTATCCACAGTCAATAGTTCAACATCAATCTCAACATAAAATCAATATCTCAGTCCAATAACAACAATGATAACCACAGCAGTCAAATAGCCAACAAAGAACATCTCAGCAGTTCAATCAAACAACAAAGCACACAAAGTATTACAGGCAACATAACAAGGGTTATCCATCCTCACCTTAGTCGATTACTCAATTATGAAACTGTCCGACAGATTCCAAGTCCGGTTCCTCAGCAAATTGCTCGTTATCAACTCCTATATCAATCAAATAATATGCACACATAAGGTGATATCCAAATGTCATACTAATACTGTGTACTGGAAATTAAATATAAACTCGGCTCAGTTACTTCTCCGGTTTAATTCTCCATTATCATCATCATTCATCATTTATTTCAAGTGTCAAGTTATTACCATACTATACTTATACTTATACCCGGATATTATTCCGGTATTTTATTACCTTGATAATATCTTTTCCAAAATTAGTCCATGAGTAAGTACTTTCCAAAATAATCATTACTTACCTTATATATATTCCCAAAAATAATTCCAATTAAATCATGTATATATATATATTTTTCCAAAAATTATTTAGTGTCAGAAAACAATTTTTAAAACCAGATTATTATCTTCTCTTTTTTTTTCTGGACTGGGCCAAGTCCAAGCCCAGCCCAAGGCCCAAGCTAGAGCCCAGGCGCAGGAGCAGACCAGCAAGGCAGTCAGCCCAGGCATGTTAGGCCCAGACCAACAGCCCAAGGCCTCAAGCCCCAGCCCGTCAGCTTCAGCCCAAATCCTCTAACTCGGTTTTTAATACGCGGGTCGGCCCGACCCACCCGTCATTGAACGGGTCACGTCTTCCTCAATTCTGCTCACCTTCGACGGTGCGGCACGGAACGAGCAAGTGTGGCGGCGCGACGCAAGGAGGGAGGGAGGCGACACAGGAATGGGAGCGAGGCGATGCGAGGGAGGCGCGGCGTTGGTGTCTGCAGCAGGAGGCAGGGAGAACTCGGGCGAGAGAGGTCAGCAGCGGGGCGAGTTCGTTCTGGTCGGCTCGTCTCGTCTCGGACGGCGACGACGACAGCAGGGAGAGTGGCCGCGAGGGAGAAGGAAGGAAGGAGAAGGAAAGCAGGTAGTGATGGTTCCGGGCGGCGGCAGTGGTTGTGTTCAGCCGGAAAAAAAAAAAGAAAGAAGAAGAAGGAGGTAGGTGACGTGGCAGTGAGGGGTTGGGTGTGGTGTTATGTTTTTCTCTCTTTTTTTTTTATTTCTTTCTTTTCTGGTTTCAAAGGAAGAGGCTGGGCAGAGGTAGTTTGCAGAGAAAAATTTGCAGAGGGAAGTGAGGCGATGGTGGTGATACTGAGTAGTTGTGGTGTGCATAGAGGCAGATGAAGCACACGTTAAATAGGCAGAGAAATAACTGGTTAATCACAGGCATAACAGGAAGAGGCGGCAGAATAATTGAGCTTCAATTATGCAGTTACTATGCTGCATGTGAAATGTGACCCACCTGGACCAGAAAATATCCGGTATACCCACTTATCTTTATTTCTGGTCCGTTAACTCGAGGATAAACCCGACTTTTTTGAAGATTTCTGGCCCTGGAAAAATCCCAACTTTGGTCCGTAAAATCCGCAGAAAAATCCCGAACGTGGGACAAGGCTCGGTTTCGGAATCCAATGCTCGATTTACCATAATTTAATTACCCAAGATTAAAATTCAATGGTAAATTACTGTAAATTAACTTAAACAGTCCCGGTAAAAATGAAATTTTTACCTGGGTTGTTACATTAAGTATTTTTTCAGAGTAATTATACTTTGTTTTCCAAAATAATAACAATATAATTTTCCTAGAAATTACATCATATATATGTATTTTCCCAAAAATTATTTCCATAATACATATTACTTGCCAATAATAATTACCAAATATTACTATATTAGAAAATCATATTTCCAGTAAATATAATTATATAAACTTATTTTCCTGAAAATAAATACGAATTATAAATATACATATATATATTTTCTAAAGACAAAATTATATTTCCAAACCATTATATATCAACATAATAATTTATTTTTTTTAGAAATATTATTTATGTATACTATATATATGTTTCCAAAAGTATTCCCATAATTTTTCAGAAAAATAATAACATTTCAGAAAATACAATCTTAATATATATCTTTCCTAGAATAACATAATATTAATTTTCTAAAACAACATATAATTATCTTAATTTTCAAGAGTCAAAGTATATATATATTTTCAAAATCCCAAACCCAGAATATTACATATAATTTTCCAAAATAATATTTACCCTTTTTTCCAGAAATTAATTAGCAGAAATTAGTTATATATATATTATTTTTTTGAAAAAAAAGAAAAGAATTCGGACTGCCCGTGAAAACGGGTTGCTCACCTTGATGACGGTGGCGGCACGACTGACGCGAAGAGAAGGAAGCCGCGAGGAAGGCGAGCTCGAGGCGACTCCAAGGGCGGTGGAAAGGCGGCGCGGCGACGGCAGGAGCAATTGCAGGCGCGGAGGAAGACGCATCCGCGGGTCCTCCGCCGGGGTCAACGGCGCGTCACGGCCCGTCAGGCGGCGGAAGACGACGGGAGCAACGGGGTTGAGGTCGCGACGACACGGCGAGCTCGATGGTGGCGGCGGTGCAGCGAACGGCGGGGTGGATTTCGTCGGCGTGCACAGTGACCCAAGGGTGACGGCACTGTTCATTCGGGTTTTTTTTCTTTCTTTTTTATATTTTCTTTCCTTTTTCTTTTTATTTTTCTTTCATTTTCTTTTTTTCTGTTTCTATTTTTTTTCTTTTTTTTTTTCCTCTCTGTTTTTCTTTTTACGATTTTTTTCTCTTTTTTTTTTTTTTTTTTTTTTTTTTTTTTTTTTTTTTTTTTTTTTTTTTTTTTTTTTTTTTTTTTTTTTTTTTTTTTTTTTTTTTTTTTTTTTTTTCCTCTCTGTTTTTCTTTTTACGATTTTTTTCTCTTTTTTTTTTTCTTTTTTTTCTTCTCTCTTTTTTTTCCTTTCCTTTTTCTCTCTTCTTTTCTCTCTTTATCTTTTTCTTCTCCTCTTCCTCTCTTCTCCTGCTTTCTTTTTATAGAGATGATAATACTGTACAGCCTGTGACGATCAATAATGTAGCTTGTCTGCATTGTGGAGCGAGTCCGGTCCGGATCAGAAAATAACTGATACCCCCTTAGTTATTTTACGGTGTGATTTTTCTGAGGATTCCGGGACCTGAAAAATACCAACTTTGGTCCGTAAAATCCACGAAAAAAATCTCGAGCGCGGTAAAACCCTCGGTTACGAAAAATAACGCTCGATTTACCTTGAATTAATTACCCAAGATTAATTAAATCGCTGTAAAAAGACTTTTACAGTCCCGGTAAAAATCTAAATGAAACGCCCCGATCCGTATTTACCGCTATACACCGTAAACACGAGGGACCATGTACTATTACAGTAACCACAATGGTAAATAACACAACCGACAGTATTCATACAATAAAAGTACATAATACATCAACAATACTTGTCCCGGCACGGGAACATTATTACAACAAACAACCGAATTAAGAAATAAAATGCAAGCAGCGGAAGTCTTAATACAACACAGCAATAGACAGCAATATAAACATGATGCAGCGCAGGATGGATCCGGGCCTAGCAGAGGGTGCGCCACAACTTGCCTCAAACGTACCTGAGCTACGCACAAACAAACTACGCGACCAGGTCACGCAGGCGAGGGGTGAGTCCGAAGTGCTCACCGGGTAAAATCCATAAGCAAGTATACATATACAGTAACCGTAAATAATCCAAGTCACATCAACAGTAAATATCTAAGGTTCATACGAACCCTAAATAACACACTCTGTGATTCTAGACTCGCTATACCAAATTTTATTATCAGGGCCCCTATCACTAGTTAAATGATGGTCGTCGCCTGGTAGTCAAGCTAGCTAGCCCGTGGACCCCGCCCTGGTACCTCCACGTAAAACTGGCACAGACAAGAAGCAGACCCCAAGCACACTCTCCCCCAGCGCCTAAAATAAAATTGGTACAGATAGGGAGCAGACCCCAAGCACACTCTCCCCCAGCACCATAAAAATAAGACTACCATCTGGCTATTCCAGCATTTAACTGTGACTTACTAGATGTCTAAGTGTGACCAGTTTTATTATTCCTAGTTACCTAATTCCTATTATCCTCCATTATCTTATTATCCCAAGTATGCTCACAGCCTCTCCGCTCGTCTGAATAATACAAGCTCATTTAACTGGTACCCTCGGTACTCTACTCCCACAATTTCACGGTCAACAACAACAACAGTAATAATCTATTAGTACCAACATTTCTAACATTATCAATAACATCAACAGTAGCATCAATTCGGCAAAATCAATGGCAACAAATATCATTCAAATTCAATTCACAACAACCATTCACAGCCACAAGAATTATTCAAGCATATAACACCCAAACAGCAACTCGGTACTACGGCAGTATATAAATAATTACTTATCCTCACCTTAGCCGATTTCCTACTCCTGAAAATCCTCGAAATGTTCCGGCTCAGGCTCCTCAGGGTACTGCTCGTTATCAATTCCTATATCAAACAACAATTTATGCACATATAAGATGATATGCACATGCTCGACTAATACTATAAACCGTAGAATAATTACTGAACCTACTCGGTACTTTCCCGGGTTATTTCTATTATTGTCATAATTCACCATTTAATTACATAGGCCGGTAATATTCTACTATAATCATATCCGGTTATTATTCCGGTACATAATTATTTTGATAATACCCTTTCCAATTTTATTTTCCTTGAGTATGTACTTTCCAAAATATTTGTTAAAAATAATTATTATTACCATCTATATATTCCCAAAATAAATATTTCTCATATGGTTTACCACATATTTTCCAGAATACAATTACCATTAAAATTCTATTTTCCAAAATTATTATTATTATTCTCTCTTTTCTTTTCAGATTTTATTCTTTTTCTTTTTTTTTACATTCAGACTAGCCCAAGGGTTAGGCCTGGCCCAGACGCAGAGCCCAGAACCAGGCATGAAGCCCACGCCCGGCCCAGACCCGCGCTAGCCCAAGTCCCAGCCTCACCCAGACCCAAGCAGCCCAGCCCAAGGCGCGGCCCACACCACAACTCGGGTCAACCCCTGCTACCGGGTCGACCCGCCCGACCAGACGGGTCATCTCCTTCCTCCATATACCCGTTTACAAAACGGGTTACTCACCTAGGAATGGCGGCGCGAGATCGGGGCGAGACGATGGCTGGGAGGACGACGCGGCGCTGAGGCGAGACGGTCCGCAGATCGTGGTGCAGCAGGGGACAGAGCTCGCCGGCGACTGCTGCAGCGGGGAGCAAAGAGGCGTCCGTCGGGTCCTCTGCTACCGGAGGCGCGTCAGGAGGCAGGCTCGGGCGGCGTTAGTCGCGTTCGAACGGCGACGGCGAGAAAGGGGCGATGGTGAGGTGGTGTCGCGTGTGGCGGCCGGCGGTTGATGGTGAAGAAAAGAAGGTGGCGGCTGCGGTGGTGACGTGGCGGCAGCCCCTCCCTCTCGTCCCTTTTCTCTTTTTTTTTCTTTTCTTTTTTTCTGTTTTCTTTCTTTACTCTTTTTTTCTCCTTTTTATTTTCTGGTTTTGGTGAAATGAAGGGAATTGGGTTGTATATCTTGTTTGAGGATTTCTACTGGAGTTTGAGGTTGCAGAGGAATTTTGCAGAAGGTGGGCTGGGTGGTTTTGGTGTGTTTTTGCAGGTGGTGAAGAGTACGGCAAAATAAATCATGCAGGGTCACAAGTCACACAGGAGCAGCTCACGGGCACACAAGAGAAGGCGGCTGCACTATGCAGTCGTGTCCCGTCCGGACCAGAAAATATCTATTATACCCCCTTGACTTAATTTCTGGCCCGATAATACGAGGTTAAACCTGACTTTTTTTGAAGATTCCTGGACCCGAAAAATTCCAATTTTAGTCCGTAAAATACGCAGAAAAATCCTGAGCGTGGGACAGAGTTCGGTTTCGAAATCCGACGCATAATTTACCCTGAAATAATTACCCAAGATTATTTTTATTTGGTAAATTATTGTACAAAGCGTTTTTACAATCCCGGTAAAAATATAAATTTTACCCGGGCTGTTACACTAAATTTTTATCCGGGCTGTTACAGGTTTATTTGCAAATGTTTTGCAGGAAAGGAATGGCGGCAGTGGGTTTGTAGGCAGGCAGAAAGAAAATCACCGGTAAAGCACGGGCTAAGCACTGGCTACACACGGGTCACAAGCAATTCACAAGTTTCACAGGAAAAGGCGGCGACTCCAATACTGTGCAGCATGTGAAGCGTGCCCCGTCCGGACCAGAAAATAACTATAGCACCCCCTTAGCTTTATTTCTGGTCCGATAACTCGAGGATAAACCTGACTTTTCTGAAGATTCCTGGACCCGAAAAATTTCAACTTTGGTCCGTAAAATCCGCAGAAAAATCCTGAACGCGGGACCGAGCTCGGTTTCGGAATCCGATGCATGAATTACCAGAAATTAATTACCCAAGATTAATTTTAATGGTAAATACGGTAAAATAACTTTTTTACGGTACCGGTAAAAACGTAAAAATTACCCGGGCTATTACAAATTTTTTGTTATTCATGAGGCCTGTAGCTAACCCTTAGAATTGAGATTTAAAAAGTGAGATGAATTTATATGATGGCTACAAGTTTAATTGTTGGTAAGATTATAAATAAAAAATAAGAAAGATATGTATAGATATTTTAAGTAGATCAAAAATATTGATTAAAAGATGATTTTTTTAGGAAAAAAAGAAATTTTTAATAAATTAGATTAAGAGATTTTGAACAGTAAAGATATCAGTATACATCAATAATTACGAATAGAAAAAGGATGTGATTTGGAGGAAGACGTTGCTATTCTATGTACAACAGGAGTTTCACACCATTAAGTCTCTTGACTTTCCTAAAAAGAAAATTTGAAAAAACAAGAAAGAAAAGAAAAAGAATAGTTTTTACTTGTTATTTTATTATTTCTGCTGTTGTTGGTGAGGAAAGGTTCACCTGCATTTATTTGCTTGAAAGTTTGACGGCGAGAAGACAAACTAATTGATGGCATTTTGGACATTTTGATGCCAAAAGTAAAAAAATAGAGTGTATTTAACAACAGTTGGAGTGCCGATATGGCCTCCCCCTGAAAGTGATACGACCGGGAGAAGAGTTAGAGTTACATGGCAGTAAATTGTTGCATCAACCAATAAAAAAATGGGAAGATTTTTAACCCAAACAAAAGTACACGCAGAAGTTATGGTAACAGTAACTCTACCCTAAAACCCGATTATATGTACAACGAATTATGGAAAATGTGAATCAAGCAAGAGAAAATCGTGAAGAAAATTTAACAAAATATTTAATTTTTCTTTCATAGGTTAGGATGTTGGATGAAGTTTGACACCTTTTCAATTGAGATTATGAGGAATTCGAATCAGTCGTTTATTATAATTGGACAACATTCCAATGAATATACTGGTTGATATATCATATCCATTTATAGATTTTTAAATTGAAAAATAAAAATATATATTCCTTCAAAAAAATAGAGTATGATTCCTTACTCGAAAAAAATCTAAAGTTATACCAAGTGGCATGGTATAATGGAGAGTTCCCTTCTCGATTATTTAGGAGAATATTTTTTTTCTCATTTTAAAAATTTTTAATTGGATATGATGTATGCGAGTTAGTACAACTTGAGTACATAAAATTTGCTTATTAATTGGTTATGACATACTACGTTTAATATGCCACTACAAATTCGCTAGCAGATCTTTGCTCTTTCTCCTCTTTATTTAAACATGATTTTTTTTTTTTAATAACGATGAGAACTTTCATTAGTAACCAAATTGAGAACGTGTCTAGGGGCATTCTCAATGTAGACTTGAAGTTCATTGGTATCTCTTGCCAGCAAGGCTATGAGCTACCTTATTACCCTCACGTTTAACGTGTGAAAAAAAAAAATTGTTCGAAACTGCAAAGCTAACATCAACACATCATTAACTAAAATGTTAAAATAAGATAGAACACTACCAATTTCTAGCCCGTTTCTTTGGGCACCTTCCCGTAAGCAATTGGTAAGGAAAATGGGTTTTCTTACCTATTCGTTACGAAATCCTTACGGGAAAAACGATGCTTACCGTTTGCTATCCGTTTCCTTACGGGAATCATCCGTAAGTAAACCGTTCGTAAGTAAATTCTCATCCGTAAGTATTTTGTAAGGAAACTGTTAGAAAGGTTTCCTAACGGCTTTTGCCCGTAAGGAAACGGTAAGTGTTCCGTAACAAAACAATCAGTGGGCCCCATTCATAGACAAACATTTCCGTAAGGAAACGGTAAGTAATTGGTAAGCAAAATACTTTACTTACAATCCTTTGTTGTAACCAAACCGTAAGCATCCCGTAAGGAAAAATAAATAAATTAAAAAAAAATAATTGCATGAAACCCAAAACCCAGAAACATGAATATTGAACCCTTCAACATGAATATTGAAGACATCAACTTGAACATTGAACCCAAAAACTAAAATAGAATAAATGCAAACATTCAACATCTCAATTAATCAAAGTGAACATAGAATCTGACATTGTTCCAAATCATATGAAATTCTCAACACATACAATTTGGCACCAAATTCCTTGCCTTAAACAAATATAATGTAATAATACAAGTAAACAAATCAGTGTGTTGATTTGTGAGAACCTGCAGAATTGTTCTTCGAAGCAGGACGTGGTGGAGGACAACTTGGCATTGGGATAGAATTGGGAAAACTGACATTTGTTGATTGATCAATTGGAGGAGCAGCTGTTGAGACACTCGGAAAGGTCGGCATCGAGCTTGAGAATGTTTGCTGCCATGGATGTGATGAAGATGCACCTCCAGCAGGCATCATTTGTTGCTGCCCTGTAAAAGCCAAGTGACCAAATGGAAGATTTGTCCATTGCTGCTGCTCTAGAACTCAATCCCACAGAGAGGCATTGTACCACAAGAACAAACTGAGTAACTTCAATTTTGTTCAGCAGCAATCAAATGTGGTTGAAAGTCAAATTTACTATTGTTTCAAAACATTCCAAACTTCATTCGGTATCAGATACAATAACAGGAATGAACACATAGACAAAATATCACTACCTAAGAGTTAACATACAATCAGTAGCTGACACATCCAGTCTAGGCACACACAATCATTCAACTAGTTCATTGAAAAACACACACACAATCATTCAACTAGTTCATTGAAAAACACAGAGCTAAGAGAATGTAAAGCAGAAATCAGATAATATTCTAAGTGGCACAACTACTAACTAATACATGCAAAATACTTAACAAATTCCTATTTTTGTGATAATAATTACGTACACTGTTTTTTCTTTATCGATAGGGAGATGCTCCTTTCCATTATTATTTGTTTGCTCATCTTGTGCGCTTCCTTGAACAGATACAGCATCGACATCTCCTTGATTAGAGGTATGGTCATAACCTGCAGCTTCTTCACTGTCAAAAAACAAGAAATGACACCTTGTGGTCTTCGTTTCACATGCATACATAATGAAAAAATGAAAATTTTTTCTATGTAAAAGAAAACAAGTTTTTATTGCTATTTTCATAATTGTTCATCGCTAAGAAATTGAACAAGTTACAGCAGCATAACATACTATCTAGATCGTATATTTAATTTTGGAAAAAAAAATATTACAACCATTTGACATGGTGGAAATTAATTACATATCACGTGTGACTGTAATTATATGTGGGATAAGTAAAGTTTCGGAGGAGCATTGCAATGACTTTAAACTACAGCATAAAATGGGGTGATTGGTGGATGACATACCAGGAGGTTTATAGTGATCCTTTCTGCTGCTGCTGCGTTTCTCTGACTGCAAGAGATCACTTTGGCAAGTCACTGGCTGTAAAGAAAAAAATTGGAAGTAAATCAACGAGAATCATGAGTCCATTGCTTAAATACACATGAAAAGAGAAACATAAAAGAGAAGAGTGGGGATACCTTGCACCAGGAGGTTTATGGTGATTCTTTCTACTGCTGCTGCATTTCTCTGACTGCAAGAGATCACTTAGGCAAGTCACTGGCTGTAAAGAAAAAAAAGAAAAAAAATTGGTAGTAAATCAATGATCCATTTCTTAAATACACATGAAAAGAGAAACATAAAAGAGAAGAGTGGGGATACCTAAGTGCATATTAATACTAGAATGCAGCATATAATCCTTCAATCCTCACCATCACTAGTCTGGTGGATTGATGAACTCATACAGCAGGGCACAAATGGATATCATAACATGGATTCCTAAATCTGTGCATTCTAATATGTCTACGATTGAACTGTCTCTTGTTTTATATTAGAATGCTCTACTTAACTTTGTTACTTCTTCATTGATTACTGTATATCAAATTGCAGAAGCTTGTTAATCACCATTACCAAAATGCAATTCCAGGTTTAGTTTGGTTTGGGCTTAACCACATTCCAAAATGTATCAACTTAATCAACTTTTTTACAAATTACCAGGTATACTAGAGAAGACTGTAAACTAAACAGATCAGAAGGCTGTTAACTAAAAACATGCACTTGAAATGTTAGGTTTAAGGGACTCACTATGTAGGGACGGAGCGACTCGTCGATCAGCTACAAGTTTATAAATCCTCGTTATTAAAAGCAAATGGAACTCATTAGCCATCAAACAAATCAGGCTAACAGTAAAAGCAAATTGTGAACAGTAACAAAGGAGGATATCCACAAAGCAAGCTCAAACTCAAACTTAGGCCACGCTAGACTTGAAATCAGAAAAGACTACTTCCTCATGTAGAGAGCAGAAAGTAGCAAGAAATAGAATGAAAGTTATGAGAAGCCCACATTAGATACTTACAGATCAAAAGGGATAGACCCTTCAGGACCCACTTTCAAAACCCATTTGAATGGGTAACATGAAGTTTTTCAACTCTGCGGTGGTGAGGGTAAGTTTAACTGCGACCAATTAATATAACCAATAATCATACCCATGAACATTCATGTAATCGATATTTCCAAAAACCAAAGATTCATGTTACTAATATCCAATCCATAGATGCTTATTAACTGAGAACTTAAAACCTGTAAACACCCTGTTACTGATATAAAATTGTATGACCTCCAGCAATACCAAAGAAAATTGCAAAACTCTAGATTATTGCAAGATAAAACGCGTAAGAGATTAATCCACCGATGAAACATTAAAAAAAAAAAAGAACAGACCAGAAACAGGACATGCTTAAAACAATTGTGAAGAGATTCAGCAGACTTGGAAGGGGATCGACATCACAGTCTAGTGTCAGAAAACCAAGCAAGCACAACATGGGATTAGACCAAAGAAGAAAATACCGCATAAAAATCAGACCAAGCAACCAGACGCAAAACTACATGCAAGGCTAGAGGCAAATAACATCACATCACAAATTTCCAGGGCAACACAAAAATGAAATAATAATCGAAAAAAATAACATGAACAGCTCCAATGGAGCAGAGAGAGAGAAGCGATATATTACCGGCAGTGACGAAACGGAGGTTGTATTGCAAAGAGGAAGCGGGAGGGGAAACAATCGAACCGATTGATTACAGAAACAATCGAACCAATTGATAGTAGAAACAGAAAAAGATCTTCTTCTCCCTTATTTTCAATTTCCAGCAACTACTTTTCCCTCGATTTACTGGTCCGCTTTTCTCCTCCACCTGATGGCGTCGTCTTGCCACCGCTTATGAGTCTTGCCAATCGAACCAACTCCTTAGACTTCTCCGCTTATGAGTCTTTGCAAACGGGGGAGGGAGTGAAATTTTGGAAGAGGGAGTGAGAATTTGGAAGAGAGAAGCGGGAAGAGGGGAAGCAAGTGAACGAGTGAGAGAAGCAATTAATTAATTTGGGAGTAGGGTTTGGTGTATTTGGGAAATTTTGGGAGGGAGTGAAATTTTTAGTGGGGGAGGGAAAAAAATTTGCCTGTCCGCGACTTCGCGCATGCCTGGTTACAAATAATTATATATATTTTTTAATATATATATTCTTTACAATTTGCTTACGGATCCACCGTAAATGAATTGTTAAGAATTATTTTCAACACTTTGCTTACGGCTAAAATTGTAAGTGAACGGTTAGGAAACATTGCTTACTGCGATTCCGTAAGCAATCTGTAACTATTAAGTTGAAAATAGTTTAAAATGCAATTAACCCCTAGCCGTAAGTAATCGGTAACTAATCCGTAAGCAATTGCTTACCGCTTTCTTACCGCGAGCATCCGTAAGAAAATCCCTTAAGAAACAGCCCAGAAATTAGTAGTGGAAGGTTTTGCGACTGGTGAAGCTGTTGGATCAGCGGGAGGTAGTCCGATTCCAGAACCACCTCCGTGAAGCCCATCTCTAACGCCTTTTCCAACGCAAATCTCACCGAAATAGCCTCTGCAATTGCAAGATCAGTGACAGAAGGGCGAGGTTGGCCCTGATAAAAACCAGAAGCCAATCCATTTTAACAAGAAATTATCAGGGCAGAAAGAATAAATTACTGAAGGAGTTTAAAGTTAATAAATTTCTGAAGAATTTTTTTGGTACATCTAAATTGCATAATTAACCCATAACCCCAACCCACCAAATCACCTTCAATTTCACCTATTAAAATCGAACCCATGACCTCTAATAACCTAATTCAAGGAAGAAACCACTACACTAGAACTAATGTTGGCAAAGCCCTTGTAAATGAGAAGGGCAAAACTCTTATTTATAAATAATCAAACTAGTAGTTGTTATAAAAGACAATAAACGAGACACAGGCTTTACTGAAATAAAGCATCCAACAAGCTAAGACAGTACCACGCTATCAACAAATTTGATTGACACCATCTTATCATTGGTCATGAGATACAAAACCCTAGGGCTGTGCAAAATACTCGAACCGAATCTACCGACTCGATACCAATAAAAACCTACGGTATCGGCTCTAAATATGAGGGTCTTTAGAGTCAACCCCTAGCTCGTGTCGAACCATGAAAGGGGGTGGGTGGCCTCGGTGTGATACCTTTCATATTGTTGGCTTTCGGTACAAATCAATACCGACAGGTCCAAGACACCTAATTATCCAACTGTGTCCGACCTTCACATTTCACAAGCCTAACCAAAATTGCTCCAGCCTAAAAATTAACCTAACGCTCATAAAAATTAAAAATCAATCACTAACCCTAAAACCCCTTCACTCTCTTTTTTTTCTCATCCTTTCTTCCTCATGGAGCAGCCCTCCCCAACGAAATCATTCTTCATCTCCTCTCTCATCATCATCTTCGTATCACTCGTTACACCTTTTCTTTCCTTTCTCTCACATACCCGCTCTTTCCCCTACCCTTGCTCCTCTCCGCCCTCTTCATCTCTTTCTTTTCTTACTTCTTTGTTGTGCTTCCTCCTCTTCTCCTCCTTTATTAATCTTTGAAGTGTTTCTTTTATGGTGATCATGATTTGTGTTAAGTTAGTAAGTTTGTCTTCTGGGATTTTTTTCATAAGGCAGTAATGATTTTTGTAAATTTTCTTTTCAAGTATTGAATTTTGAAATGGGTATAGACGAAAAAGAAGGATTGATAATAGTTTTTTTATAAAAAATTGTGCAAAGAAGTAATCTTCTTTTTCCCTTCGTCATCTTCGTGAAAAAAGAAACTGAGAAAACTGGTTTGAAGTTGTGGTATCGGTCAATATGTATCCCGACCAAACCAATGACGGTGTTGATCGGCATCATACCAATGTCGAAATTGGCACGACATCGGCCGAAATTAGAGGTTGTCGGAAAATTCAAACCAATCAAGCAATCGGCACAAATCATACCACCAGTTTGCTCATCCCTACCAAAACCTATTAAGCACATTAATAGGTAACCATAGCCAACGGTATTTCATCACGCGGTAATGAGTATAAAGCAAAGGAATCAGACGAATTTTAGAAGCGCGTTTTCTTATAACATTTGCAACTGTTTTTTCTTACAAAAGAAAATTTGAATTTTAATAGTACTACTATTAATATGCAAGGAAGGCTATGCGGCCTAATGTGCCACCCCCAAAAGGTACTTCACAGCCACGCAAAGGAAAATAAAATTGGAAGCAAACTATGACTACCACACACACACCTTTTGTCATTCATTAGGGTCATAATGTCACATTGCTTGCGCCAACTTATTCACACACACTCTTTCTCTCTCTCTCTCTGGTGTGGTTCATCTATTAATTGATCGCTGGTTGCTTCTAAAAAAAAGAAGAAAGGAAAATCTATGTATTGATTGCTAAACTCCAACATGGGCTTTATGTGGTGTCCCCATCCCTATCCTCCAGCCTTAAATGTTGGTTGCCCGTATTCTCCTCACGCACGCCAGGTGCACTCCTTCCTCCGCTAAAAGACGAACTTCACTTTTTTGATGTGATTCCCTGCTCCCTCCTTTTAATTACTCCTCCCGTCACGGAATGCCCCCCACTCTCACATCGGCTTCGCTAACCCCATACCCCCAATAAATGCTACTATTCTATTCCTACTTCATCCGTTCGTGCTTCAAATCGACTCGCTGGAAACTTATACTATTTGACTATATTATCAAGTTTGAGCTGAGTTTTTAAGCCTCAAAAATCAACTTTTTTTTGGACAAAAAACATTCCATTAAGGTCAATGAAAGTCCTTATTACATAAAGCCGTTCGTTGTAGCGGAGGGAATCCAACGCAATCCCTTCTTACATTTTGCACTTTTTTTTATTTTTCATTAGGTATCAAAGTTTTGTCCCACTAATTTATTTTCGACTCGGGTTACATATCTGGTTATGGTAATCTCCCAATAACGGGAATTTCCAACTTAACATTTTGCACATTTTTAGCTAACCAATGCTCTACCTGTTTACCCGATTTTTAACTCTTGAAAACCTACAATTTTCTAAATTCTCGCCAATTTCCTTCATCTTCCACTCTATCGCCTTTCACTCAAGCCATCTAGTTGGTAACATATTTGAATAGGACTATTGAGCCAGTTTCGAAAATGGCATTGGCGTAGCACCCAACTACTGCTAGCCTCGCTAACTCCCTCATGGCAGCTGCTTCAGTTGCAATAAATGAGCTAGCCTCTAGATTGCTCTGAACCCATCAAGGACGCATCCTATATTATCCTTCACACATACTCCTAATCCAGCTCTTTTCTAGTCGAGCTGTCACAAACTATATCTAAATTTATCTTAACATATCCCAGCGGCAGTGGACTCAAACCATAATCCCATTCTCCTCTTCACTCTGACCAATGGAAATGACCAACTTTGTGGGGGTAGGGAGCCCCATCTTCTATTGTTTCTCCAAGCTATTTCTGGATGAGCTTCAAGGGAATAACAGGATCTAATTTTCATTGCTCAAAACAAAATTTATTACTGCTGCCTCATAATAATGGTTGCGGGTAGGGGTGTAAACAAGCCGAGTCGAGCCGAGTAGTGCCTTGCTCGACTCGAGCTCGTTAAGGAATCCGGAGCTCGAGCTCGAGCTCGATCGAGCTTGAAATATTTGAACTCGAGCTCGAGCTCGTTAGATTTTGCCATTACTCGAGCTCGGCTCGTTAAGGCTCGTTAAGGCGTGGTTTGCTTTGGTAGCTAGATCTCAACTCGACAGAGCTCGTTAACGCAAGCTCGTTTAAGCTCGTTTAAGCTTGATAATGTTAAATAGACATTCAGAAAATTTTAAACACTCCAATCCAAAGTCCAAATATAACTAAATTGTTAATTCACGTAAACCCTTGAGGAAAAGTACCGAAAGATGTTAACAAATTGGTAAACACTTAATGAAAGATAAGCAAAAAAAATTCTGCAAAACACTCCATGTAACGCCCCGGATTTTCATAATTTGATTTTTCTCGGAATTTTCGAAATTTTTATTCCAATTTTGCCCTTGAAGAATTTCCGGATTTTTGGACAAGGAAATAAATTATTTTACCTTGGTTATAAGGGAATTAAGTTGATGGTATGACGGGTTCGGCTTTCGTTGGAGTTTAATCGGGTTTCGGGGTTGAGAGTTAAGTTTTGAAGTAGTTTCCCCGAAACTACGTCGTTTTGGCAATGTTTAAAAAAAAAAAAAACACTTGAGCGCGTTGACCAGGGGGTTGACCGCACCAAGCTAAACGAAACTACGTCGTTTTGGGGCTTGGTGGGTCAAAACCCTAGCCGGC
>JAKUCV010006750.1:81157-95432 GCA_028386065.3 Turnera subulata | reverse complement strand
TTTATTTCTTCCGCTGCATTGGATTTATATTGAGATGTCACTTTTGATTTTGGATTATTTTATCGGCTGATTGCCGGGATTTACTATTGATGATGTTTCGGCAGGATGCCGGGTTTGATTTGAGGCTTGCTAAGCCGGTTGACTATGTTGTTATGACATCTCTTTTTATTGAGGATTTTGGATAATGTTTTTGATATTGGTTTTCGTGTCCCGGGTTCTCAAGGGCATTTTGGTAATTTCCCTGAGTTTTGGTATTTTGTTGTTAAATTGGGACACGGGTGTTTCACTCCATGAATGAACCATTGCATCAAGCTCCCACACCATGGCAATAAGCTCCAGCAGCCTACAATACAAATGAATGAAAATGTTAACACTAATGGCGCTTTCCGGTTGATTTCATTGTCAGAACCAATCACAATAACATAGATCCATCTCTTGAATACACACCGGAAACCCTAGAAATCATCCAAAATATGACATTAGAGAACCTCTTCCCTCTCATTTTGGCTGACAACTATGACCAAATTTGGGAGCTATTAACTTCCTGAGAATAGCGGGTTCTTAAAGTTTATTATCCTCATCTTTACATCCCATGTCGTTACTTCTTCAACGTAATAGGTTGAAATGGAAAATCTGTATTGCATTGAGATTATCTGTATAATTGTTCAACTCCTTTCTGACTAGACGTTTATTTTCTTCTAGTGCTAGAGCTATGTTGTAACCAGCTGACAGGGGACACAACAACAGAGATAGCATTCTTGAAGAGGCTTACTGTGTATTTGAATTTTTTGTGTTCATGTACTTTGAATCTAGTGTGGATTGCAATTAAGAAATGCTTCTTACTGCAAGAAATCACACAAGTGCAAGGAAAGATAAGATCATAAGGGCAGACAGAAGTGTAAGAAAAGATAAGAGCAAATAACATTAAATGCAAATCTTACTGCAAGATCGTTATGACATAAGGTAGATATAACGCAGCTTTCTTTCTACACCAATCTCCTCTCATCCTTCATTTTCTCCTCTGACAAACTAGACCCTCAAGCTGCTCTCACTTCTGGAGAATTAAAGAAAGCAAGCAAGCACAAAAAAATGGGCTGTTTCAGGACAAAAAGTTCTAAATCCACCTCTACCCTGGAAGCTACCACAACTGAAGCTACATTTCCACCACAATATCAGCAAGAAATCCCAGAAATCTAAGAGAGGGGAAGGTGAAAGATTGAAAGAGAAACAAGTGAAGGGTAAGAGAGGGGAAGGTGAAAGATTACCTTGTTATTATTAGAAGGTAAAAGGAGGAGAGGCTGAGGGGGGAGTTCGGGGGAGGAGCAATCAGGGACGACGCCAACGTCAAAGTGGATGAAGATTGAAGCAGACTTCGACGTGGATGCAGATGAATCCGATCCGGCGTTGGGAATTGAAAGAACTCCTACTGGAAGACGCCGGTGACGTTGAAGTCGTGGCCGGCTCGTGGGTTGGATCTTCAAGTCGGCGGTGGTAGCTGCAATTGGGTTTAGCTGCAAGGTGTGGAGAACCGAGAAGGAGAAGCAAAATCGACAGTGGTGATGGAGAGGGTGGTGGGGGATTTAGTGTGGGTGGGTTCTTGAATAAGAAGAGAGAATGGGGATGAGGAGATAGCATGTACCGGTCCGGTGGCGAGTGGGCGAGGGGCAGACGACGGCTTAGTTCATGCCTGGGCAAAAATTATGGATTGTTGAAGAAGATGCAACAGAGAAAAAGAAGAGGGGCGGCGGCTATCGCTGTTTACAATTATCAATTAGGTTTTTTTTTGACCGTATCCATCAGGTTACTTGAGTATTCAATTTAATTTTGTTTTTGTTTATCCTTAATTTTTAAATTGATTTATTCAAATTAATTATTGGGCTTAAGAAAGACATGGCTTAAATTATTAGTTACAGGCCTAGTGAATTAGTTACAGCCCAAAACCTTATAATAAGACAAAAGCTCGATAAGGATCGCGAGCTTTACGAGTTTAGTATTATCAGGCTCGAGCTCGACTCGATAGCCCACCAAGCTCGGCTCGAGCTCGATAAGCACGAGTCGAGTTCGAGTATCCACCGAGTGGATCCCGAGTAGCTCGCGAGTAGCTCTACTCGTTCACACCCCTAGTTGCGGGGCGCCACCTTTCCTTTTTTTTCCATTTTCGTTCCATTGGTATCCACGTCCAGGCACCACTAATCGACTCCCGGGAAAGATTCTCTTTGTATCCTATTAACCCACATTCACTTCATTATATACTATGTAGTTTGCTAGAATGATGAAGACATAATTAAAGACTCTTGGTTAAATAATTAGTTTACTTTATATTTTTATTAATTTTTAAAGTTTATGCTTCCTTTTTCTTTTAAGAATACCTAGCTTATGTTCTTGACAATCCAAGCTCATCTTCTTTATGATCTGTTTTAGGTGACTGGGTTTTGAAAACTAGACTTTTTAAGTGGTATATTATAAAATTGATGCCCATGAGTTTAACATAATTCTCACAACGAAAATAAACATGTATGCAAAAATTCATCATGGGACTCCTTAAGTATTATTACTGTGAACTTTATTTAAGATTTAATTGTATTTGGAATAACTTTACTATTTTGCTTATGTTGAATAGTTATATATATTTACTTTCTAAATAATACATGATAAATTTTAAAAAATAAATAAATCCTGAGAAAAACAAATCCTTAAGGGTAAATTAGAAAAATAAATAAAACTTTATAGTAAAGAAAGACGGACCCTTAGAGATATTTTATTAATATAAAAGAAATATTCATAACTAATAATGGTTAGGAAAGGTTCATAATAAAATTTTCCTACATAAAGACTTTAACATCTACAAATGACCTGATAAAAAAAATCTACCAATGATATTTAGCAACCATTGTGAAGTGTTTTAAAAAATACAAAAGAGATAATGATACAATCCAAAATAGAATCAGATTGATTGGTTAAATATGGACATCTATTGCATCCGAGTGACTACTAACCCTGTCTCATTAATAAGAAGTTTAAGGTATTTATATAATTGGATCATTTTATTGCTCACATTACTAACTTAACATTTCTATCATCCTAGCAAATTTATATCAAATTGTTTTGGTAAACTAAATAAGGATAAATATAGAATAAATTATTTTAATGCTTCTCAAAATTCTAAAACCTTCTCCTATCCTGAAGAAAAATAAAAAGTCATAAACGTGTAATATAATGGACCGGAACAGAGGGAGCAATTTTTAGAATGGCAAAATTAAATTCAATAAAATAGGCAGCAAATATTTCTAAAACACCCCCACCTAGTGATGTTTTTGTTAGTTTCTATGAACTAGTTAACTTAGGATGGAATATTACCAAAATCCAATTTAAGAAACACCGAATTCTTTATTGCTTAGGTGATAGTACCCATCTAGTTCTTATTATTATTCCCTTCACGGGAAAAGGAAAGGGAGTCAACTTTTTACTTTTTGTTTTGCGAGACCTGGAGACAACTTGCTACAGTCGAGATTATAGACTAAAGAGTAGTTGTATTGTAGAAGTAAAAAGGCGAAATAGAGTTTGACTATTCAAATGGGGTTTGAATCCGTTGGAACAGTGTAGGTTTCCATAAATGCCAGTGGGGCCAAAGACCAAAAAAGTTAGGGGCGAAGAAAGACACTTGCATCGGTGGTTGGTTGGCAACTATAGCAGTAAAAGCATTCTTGTTGGGACTGTTCCCACCTATTAAATTCCAAAAGATGCATAAACCATGTTCCTCCACTTCCCCTTCCAAGTAAAGTTGTTTACTTTTTATGCCCATTTGCTATCACAATTTTTAAGAAACAAACATTAATTTATGAGCAACTTTTTTTTTTTTTTAACAAAGCTTTACATATTGTAAGATTTTGTGATTTTTATTTTATAAAAAATTTAAATTCACAGAAAGCTTCTCCGTCTAAGAACAGGACCGCTCACCTGACTCGTGAGCATTTCCCATAATAGTCACAAATTAACAATTAAAAGAAACAATCAATACTGATGGGAGTAAAAGTTTATATTTGAGATTATTGATTCGTTATTCATCTATAATACTATGAATCATTTATTATATCAAATCGTAAAATTTTTTACTAATTTTTTGATCTATATGATTTCACTCCATTAGGAGTAATACGATATCTTACCTGTTTAGTTTAGACATGTATGTTTTTATTAATTTAAAACTCAAAAAAAAAAATTGATAGACATACATATACACACACGCAATACTATAATGCCATGCAATACCAAAAAAATTGTGGAAATAATTTTAGAGGTAGATTAATAATTGTCTAATGACTTTGGATACGGAATGAAAAGGGAAAAATTATCAAAAAGCATATCAATTTTTTTTTTAACAAAGAGGAAAGACACATCATAGGGATGACAACGGGGCGGGGAATATGCGGGTAGAGGAATCCCCGCCCCATCCCCGCGACTTAAAACTCTCCCCATCCCCATCCCCATCCCCATCCCCATCCCCCTTTGCGGGGGGAATTTTATCCCCATCCCCGCTCCCCGCAATCCCCACGGATCCCCGCGGATCCCCACGACTCAAATTGTACATTTTAAATTTTCATCACTTCAAAACTTGAAAACTTGAAATTTAGCTCCAAGCAATTACAAAATACATATTAATGTTAGTATCATTACAAAATATATATTATTATCTAAAACTATATATTACTACCAAAAGATTCAAATCCAATCAACCCTAGAAAGGAAAATAAAATAAAATAAGTGAATTGAAGTGAACTTATAGTTTATATTATATTATCTTTTTACCTTTTTTTTGTTTTATACTTGAACAAAAAGGGTAAAAACCCAAATTTGAAATATATATATATTTGTATATGGAGTAACTAGAAGGATAAAATTGTTACTTAATATTTTTACGGATCCCCGCGGGGCGGGTACTATGATCCCCATCCCCATCCTCAAATTAGTCTCGGTTTGAAAATCCTCCCCATCCCCATCTCCACGGGTCCATAATCGCCCCCATCCCCGTCCCCACAGCGGGAATCCCCGCGGATCCCGCGACAATGGGGATTTTTGCCATCCCTAACACATCAATTTTGGTTACATAATGGTAATGAAGATATTTAATGTTTGAATGCGGAGTGCATAAATTTTAAAAGCAACTACTAGTACTTAGTATAAAAAAAAAAGAAAAAAAAGGATTTTGTGTGTCCCGTCCGGAGCATGAATTGTGGAGGGGGATGATGTAAGGCATAAAGAGCGATATTGTCTTCTTCTAAGTCATCGCAGTTGACAAAATCAGCCACTCCACAGGCTTCTTGTTTATTAACCCCTTCTCTTCCTTCCCTCTCCTTTCCCCCCTTCCCTTTTAGTTACCTAATCCCATGCAGGCCACTACTGCCTATGACACCACAACCACAACCACAACCATAGCAAATCCGCCCACTAAACGCCAAAAACTAATCCACCACCACCACCAGCACCACCGCCAAGCTCCTCCTCCTAAGCCAGACCAGCTTCTCATACCTGGCCTTCCTGACCACGTCGCCCAGCTTTGCCTCTCCCTTGTCCACCCTTCTTTGCTTTACTCCGTTTGCCACTCTTGGCGTCGCCTTATCTACTCCCCTTCCTTCCCTCCTTTCCTTTCTCTTTACACGCTCTTATCATCAACCACCACAGATTCTACTTCTACTTCTCCTTCTCCTTCTACTTCTCCTTCTACTTCTCCTTCTCCTGCTGATGCTTCCCTCCAGTTCTTGTCCTTTGACCCTATCTCCTCCACGTGGCAACCCCTCCCTCCTCCGCCCGAATCCGACCCACCTCTCCGTCCTGTCCTCCGCCACCCTTCCTTCATCTCCCGCCTCCTCCCCATCCAATCCGTCTCTGTCTCCGGCCGCCTCATCCTCCTCGCTGCTTCCACGGACGGTCTCTTCCCGGCCTTTTCCCGGCCTCTAGTCTTCAACCCTCTCTCCAGGACCTGGACTTTCGGCCCTCCGCTCGCCACTCCCCGCCGCTGGTGCGCTGCCGGCGCCGCCGCCGGAGCCTTATACGTGGCGAGCGGGATCGGGTCGCAGTTCTCCACAGACGTGGCGAAATCGGTAGAGAAATGGAGCGTCTGCAAGCGCCGCTGGAGGTGGGATAACGTGAAAGGCCTAAAAGACGGAAAGTTTTGCAGGGAAGCCATAGATGCCGTGGGGTGGAGGGGCAAGCTGTGTATGGTGAATGTGAAAGGAGATTCCGCGAAAGAAGGGGTTGTCTACGACGTGGAAAAGGACGCGTGGGAGGAGATGCCTAAGGGGATGGTGGGTGGGTGGAGAGGGCCGGTCGCGGCGATGGACGAGGAAGTGATGTACGCCGTCGACGAAGCCAACGGTGCATTAATAAAGTATGATTCCGCGAGGGATGATTGGGATCGGGTTATGGAGTCTGAGAAGCTTGTAGGGGCACAGCAGATAGCCGCCGGTGGGGGTAGAGTTTGCGTGGTTTGCAGCGGCGGAGGCGGGATTGTGGTGGTTGATGTGGTGGCGTTGCCGGCGAGAGTTTGGGTGGTGGAGACGCCTCCGGGTTTTGAAGCGGTTGCTGTTCATATACTCCCGCGGATGAGTTTGAATCCGCGGTATACGGATTGTTGTGGTTATTGATTGATTTTGCAAGATGTAACACACACAGGAAAACAAAAACAAGAAAAACAGAGTTTTGTTAATTTTTGTTTCTTATACTCTTAATTCTTTCACAGTCTGGCCTATTCTGATCTCTTGACCCGTTTTCAATGGAAGCATTTCATGCAATTAAGAATTCGTTTGTGTATTAGTTAACTAAATATGTCAGCGTTGTCAATCAATTATGATTTGTATACGAAAATGATAATATGATGAACTGTTGTTTTGTTTCTTGCCATTGAGAATTCTATACTCAAGGCAAATTGGCCTATTGTTTTCAAATTGTGGGTTCCGGATCTATGAATATTTCAAGAGTTTTGCCTCCAATTCGGTCATTTATTAAGGAAGAAGCGGATGGGCTCATATTGCTATTGTTACATTTAATTAAAGGAATGAAGGTGGCATGGGAATTGCTTTTATTCATTTCTGTAGCACATGCACCATGCATATGAACTGTAGAGTTGGAGACTCTGTTTACTTTTTGCAGTCTTTTCATGTCAATTGCTTATCTATTGTCATCAACAGCCTACTGAGGTGCTACTGTAGTTCTCTATCTTCAATATTGCTTCCTGTTAATCTGGTGAGTTTTCTGTTTCCATTTCAAAACACAAATTCCAGGTTCTAAGATCAATCTGTTCTAGAAGCAGATGACTTTCAGAGTTCCGTGGGATTGTTTTCAAATGAATTAAGAGATGGAACCAAAGTCTGGGTGCTATTGGGCAGTGTTTTTAATAGGAAATTAGTACAATTTGATTTGGCGGGATTTGGGGCAATCTGTGTAATGTTTTATGATAACTGGATGCAACAGATCTTTAATTTGATGTCAGCCTTCTTTAAATTTCCAATGAGTAAACCATTGCTCGTGCAAGTAGCTTCTAGCTGTTGAAGCTAGTGCTCATTCTTGAGCTGCACTGTTTACCAGATAACTTTGTCACACCCCAGTTGGTTGTCTTTTGTGTTTTAGCTTGCATCTGGACCAATTGAAGATGGCAAACGTAATGGTTACTTAGCAGCTCATTCGAGAATTGTATTTGGTTATGTATTTACTAATGAATATGGATTAGTAACCATTGAGCTTCTATTGTTTTCTTATGTTTGCATTCCAGAACACTCAAGCATAGGTTACACATGCCTTTGGTTTTTTTTTGATATAAACATGCCTTTGGTTTCGTTCATACCATAGGCATGGCATACAGTGTAGGCATCTTACGTCAATATAATCTTTAGTTTTTTCATGGCAACCTGAAGAGTGTTCGAAGTTTCAGAGGAGGGCCAATGCCTTTGTTGTTGCTGGACTGGTTCCAGTAGCAACTTTGTGAAACTCAGGCATATCACCCCAATAAATGCTTTCTTGTATCTCTCTGTTTGTGTACTGCAATAATTGTTTTCTGGATTCTGGTAAACATGTAGCAAAACACAACCTATTTCTTAAGTTTTGGTCTTAGATAACAGAATACTGTAGGTTCTCTCCATTTAAATAAGCGTGTTTGGTAAGAATCGAGAAAATCCCAAATTCACATGCTGCAGTTCTTGTTGGCTTCTCCCAGTATGCACTAGGCAATAAGAGAGATGATCCACTTCTATACTCTGCAACTTAATCAAGTATCCTTGCAAACAGTAGGGAAAGATAAATGGCTGGGCCATTTTTGTACGAGGAATACAGATGGTAAAGCAAGTGAAAATGAGGGTTCACTATGCTGGTACAGAAATTGCATCTTGGGATTATAATGATTGGAGGGCCAGGTACTCGGTATAATATATGTAGCAGATATATGGGTTGTAGATTTCTATGCTGTTTCTTCAGGAAAAAAAAGATTTCTATGCTGTTGTGATAACGAACTTTCTTTTCTTTTCTTTTTTTTTTTTGTGGGAAAAAACATATATAGGCGTGTCTCATGCTGCATTTGTTGCGGTAGTAACAAATGACACTTTTCCTCAAACGCATGGCTGTTAATGTATTCATTACAATCACTGCAGCAAAATGGGAAAAGATGCTTTCGGTTTTCATGGTGTATGGTTTGCCATAAGAAGGTCTCTATCCTACCGGAATATATCATACACATCCTACAGGAAGTACATCTGTGACAGATGCAGTAATTTTTTACCATCCAAAACCGGTGGATATATCAGAAGGCCTTGAATAGAAACGTAGTGACATGCTAAGTTTGGTAATCTTTGTGTTTGGATGGAGTCAACGTTGTTGGCGTAGAAACGAACCTAATGAGTTGCAAATTCTTCATTGACTTCTGGATGGAAGACTTGCCCTCCTCCAGATAAAATCTTTGTCTTCCTAGAAGATCTGGTTTGATTCCTGTAGTAGGTTTGGTCCGAAATTACTTTAAATGCTCGTTTCCCGATTGTGGCAACAATTTGAATTGGTGGTTGTTTTGTGGGTAGTGTTGGCTCAAACTGTCCAGAAGCCAAAGGCTGAGTCTGACCATTACTTTGATCCACTTGCCTTTAATCTTGAAACGATTCAAGATTTGGATGTTGAATATAGGAAGGTGCATATGTGGTATGATAGTTGCTGCTTGTCATTTCATCCTGCTGGCCAACTAAATGAAAATCAAGTTAGTACATATGGGCTATATATGTCTACACCCAATCAAGAAGAAGTTATCATACAGATGGGGTACACCATTAAATGTAATAGACCAAGATTACCAAGTAGTATTTCTTTTACCACTGGGGGTGGTGGCCCAGTGGCATGGCCTTCAACCTGCCATTTCTAAGACTCGGGATCGAGTTTCGGCGCTTCCAGTTAAGCCCCATAGTGTGATGCGGCCGAATATGGCCTTTCACACGGTGGGGTACTGGCCGTTGAGCCCGGTGATTCCCCGATATTATGAAGCGTAGTAGGTGAGGGTGTCCACTGGTGTCCCGGTTGGGCAGTCTCTCCTATGAGGAGGGTCTAATGCCAGGATGTAACCGGTATTGACCGGGGCCTGGACCGACGGGGCGATGATGACACCACTGATGCCTTTTTTTCTCGACAAAAAAAAGTAGTATTTCTTTTTTTTTTTTTGCCGAGGACAGAAAAAGTATCAGCGTGTCATCATGGCCCTCAGTTCCAAGAGTATCGGTGGAGATCCTTGCCCGCCCAAGCGTCATTGGGAAAATTCATAGGCTCAATGGCCGCACCTCACTTCGTGGAAGACTATATACGGACACGTCATGCAAATGCTGGTTGACTGGAAACTTTACGACTCGAACCCGTGATCTATAGAGATTGACTAGTGAAAGGCACAAGCGAGGTGGTGCTTATCAAGTAGTATAACACCTTGGTATTTTGTGTGGTTATATTGTTATCAATATGTTGAACTCACTACATTATTCTTCTCAGTAGTCAGTAGAGCTTATTCATCTACTAATTTTATTTATTCAACAGATTTCTCAAGGAAGACTTAATATATTTGGATGATCAACTGAAATGCCTAATGATCCCGTCTTCTGATCAATTGAGAAAAGTTCTACACCATCTAGGCGCTGCACCATAAATCAATTGATAAATATTTTGAACATTGCATTTTTGGTGAGTGCATCTGAATATTACTGACAAATAAATTGTTTGAAGTACTTATTGGATTGGTGATAACAAACAAAATACAACCTTGTGACACAACTTCATATGATCAATCCAATAATGGACTTTGATAAATAAAGACGAAAGAAGAATACTAGCCAAAGTCTTATGGACATGCCAATGTCAATCACTCTATAACTAACAGTAAACTTATCACCTGATATTACGGTTAAAGAAAATAATATATGTGAATGTAATATAAAATATTTAGCTTATTGCAAACACTACTACACCTCTCTTTGTGTTTTATCCAAGACGTCAGGGTTTCGATCGCTCGCAATTGTGGGATTGAGGGTGGTTTAGGGTGGGGAGTTGTAGATAGTTATTAGGATTTTCATGTACCAAAGAAAAACTATTTCTATGTGTAGGTTCAGAAGAGTCTGGGGGTGGAGTAGACCTGGCAATTCGTGTTATCGTGTTGTGTTCGTGTCGGATTGAACAAGTAATCGGGTTCTAAATCTTCAACCTGACCCGACCCATTTAATAATCGTGTCGTGTCGTGTCCAACCCGTTTATTATCGTGTCGGGTTCGAGTTGACCCGCGGGTTACCTATTAAGTATAACAAGCCTAAGAATTAGTTTGAAATTTTTATATTTTGCTCAAGTAATTGTATTTTTTGAGCAAATAGGCATATAATTAGATTTTTTTCATATATTAAATAAAATTATAAATTGTAAAATCATAATATAATAATATTTTAAAGCATTTATAGAAATATTTTTAGATAAGTTTACTAACTTTAGCCTTAAATATTGAATAAGTCTTATATTAAATCAGTAAAATATCTATACTCTAAATATAATCGGGTCGTAAACAGGTACCTATCGGGTTGGCGGGTCAACCCGCAACCTCACCTGCTAATTTTCGTGTCGTGTCGGGTCGACCCATTTAACTAAACGGGTTGAAAATCTCTGACCTATACCTGCTAATTTCGTGTCGTGTTCGTGTCGGGTTGTCGTGTCAATACCCGTTTTGCCAGGTCTAGGGTGGAGGGGATCACAAACAATGTATTCATAGATCTGTCCATACACTCAAACAAAAGAAACCGAAAGAATAAGGACAAAAGAAGATCACGCAACAATTTTAGAGTGGTTCCTCCTCCACTGGGTACCTCTACTACCTAAGGGGCTCCCGTTTAGGATTTCAAACACACACTACATTAGGCTTTTGCAGATTAAGCCTCAACCTTTACAACAATACAAGCTTTTGCAGGCTAAGCTCAAAGCTTTTCAAGTTTTTCCCATGCAAAACTCTAACCTTTCCTTAAATCTAATCCTAGAATTGAATTCCCAGCAAAGCTATACTAAGTCTTGCCTAAAAATACTACCCTTTTAAGTGAATTTGAAGAACAAGTGTAAGAATATGAATTTGAAGAACAAGTATAAGAACAAGTAAGAACATCAAGAATACAACAAGAGCACATGTGTAAGCTCAGTTTGCAAATTCAAAACTCTTTTTAATTGGTTAGGATAATCTTCCAAGAGGCTTTTGCTTTATTTATATAGAGTTTGAGTGAGTGGGGATTCTTCCTCCAACGGCCATAATGCCCATCAATACTTTCAGAGTTGACTCAAGTACTCCACTAGCTGGTGCTGGGTTTAATTTTGGAAGTCCACTCTCTTTGCAACTCAATAACTCAAAAACATTCCATTCTAGGAATGTGTGGACCAGAATTCGGGAACCACTGTTGGAACCACTTATGAAACCACAGTGGTTTGTTTTCGAGCCAACTTAGCAACTTCCACTTGCTCAACCTCTTCACGCAAAGCCTTGTTGTAGGCTCTTTCTTCCTCATTAGAGAGATCTCTAACATGACTTTTGGGAGGTTTATAATCCCTAATTAAAAACTCGGAGAACATACTTCCCAATTCCTCCTTCTTCTTTTGGAAATACAACTCATCATCATGACCAGGAGGTGGCTTAAAACCTCTAACAATAATATCTATAACCATACTCACATCATCAAATCTAGGGACCGACTCTTTTCCAGTAGATTTCTCAAAATTTTCCCTAGAGGACTCAATATGAACCCTAGATGACTGTCCAACAATATTTTTCTCAACATTAAAGACATATTTTTGCTTGACTAGAGCGGTTGTTTCATAAACCATGGATGGGGGCACGTAAACACTAAGAGGTACTGGGTTAAGATGCTAAATTCAAAGATATTACCTGGTTGTTAACATCCATGAAAGGAAGGATGGTTGAGCTCTTCGGAATTGGAATTTGCTCCTTTGAAATCCAAGGTCCACGTTCAGGCCACGTTTTAGCACTGGTCTCCTTCTCCTTCTCTAAGGCTTGTGCTATAGCGTTGAATTTTCCAAGCTTTTTTACGGTTGGCCTTTCCGGTGAAGTCAATTCTGGATCTTTGCTTGCAAATCCTCCTTGATCTTTCTTCTTTTCAGCTATTTTTCATTCATAAACCACCTTGGCAGCATTTAGCTTTGTCCTTCCAACATGTTGAGGTTTTGTAGTTTTTGTGGGAGAGGGCTTAGGTGTTTGCTTAGTAGCACTCTTCTTTCATTTTGTGACTTTAGGGTTCCCTTTTCCAAAATAGGTCTTCATGGTGTATGGAAATTAGGGTTTGAAATGGGAGGAATTTCGGTGTGGTGATTTTGGTATCGAGAGAATTTGAGAGAATATAGAATTGTGGAGAGGTTTTGAATTTGGAAAGACAACAATTGTGGATGAGAGAGAGTAAAAATATCCGGTTGAGGGCTTAATAAGGTAGTTGAATAATGGAGGTGAGAGGCACAAAAACCGGAGACCTTCACCGGAGTGCGTAGACGGTTGGGGTGCAATAACTTCTCTTCTTCCTTTTCAGAAACTATCAGGCGCCTGTGAGGACCCGTGCCAAAATTAATTGACCTCCTCACCTAATTCTTATACCTTCTTCTTAACCTACAATCCAACAATCAAAGAAGTTGCCACCTTGATTTTATTTCTTGGGAAAATCAAGGAAAAAACCTTTAGCATCAATTCCTCCTTCATGGGAAACAACTTAAGGGACCGATCTTTAGTGAACCAGAGATTGCAAGGTTCGGGGATTCGTCAGCGGTGGGAAGGTGTTAGGCACCCACCCATGTTGGGGCGAAATCTTGTACAATAATTGAACCTTTTTGTATCCTTGTGAACAGTGTGTATAGTGTGGAGACAAATCACATAAACAAAAATAAATAATTGAATCTTAAAAATAAAAGGATGAATAAAAAGATTTGACTTGCATCTCATTGGCAATTTGAGACCACCTACGTACCCGAGTGACTGGGGTCAAAGCTACATAATTCTAACATTTTCTCAACATAAATCACATCATCACATCAACAACAAACATCTCAGCATCAATATAACATCAACTCAGTAATAATCAACAAGATTCAAAATCAAAAACAGGCTAGAGCACTTACTTGAGTTTCTAGATAGAAACTATTAGTTGACTTCTACTGGACTATAAGTAAAGAAATGGCCGATTCAGCTTCTAGACTCAACAAAAACGTTGTAGATGTCCCTCTTAGCTCTCCATAGAGTCAAAAATCATAGCAATCTAACATCTGGAACTCGAGATATGAATTAATTATCGAGACTGCGCACATCAGGGACCACTACTCAGGTTCTCCACGTTCTTCGCCTCCATGTTGGAACAATAGCCCTTCGCTAGAGGGGGGTGAATAACGATAATCGAATTAAAACGAAATAGGCAGGAATCAAATGCAGAATTGAAAGATTGAAGGACACAACCGATTTATCCTGGTTCACACACACTCTACTAGTGTGGCTAATCCAGCCCTTCAAGTCTCACTTGAAGATTTCACTATCTAGTGTTAAGCTTATGGGTGCTTAACAAACCGTTACAACCTAGGAATTCTAGTCACAAGAATCCTAAACCTGAGAGTTCAAGTCACATGAACCTCAGCACTCTTGCTTGAAGATACCTCACTTCAAGACTTCTCACATAAGAAGATATACCCTCTTCCTATGAATCTCAACAAGGGAACTAACCTCCCTTAAGGTGTATGAATATACAATTCAATC